>VNJS01012074.1:0-27017 GCA_008042575.1 Drosophila watanabei | reverse complement strand
TTACGCTGGCGCGTCTGGCTCCGATAAACGAGTTGATTAGCAACTGCGACCAGATCTTCATCTCCATCTCGATCTCGATCTCCATCTCCATCTCCATTTTGATCTTGATCACCGTTTTCAGCTCCAACTTCAATCTGGAAACTCGAGGCCTAGAACTGGAGACGTGACGCTCTCTCTGCCCAGAACCCAACCTCAGCGACGTAATTGCGGCAGATGCGGTTCTTTCAACGCTGCTCGCTGGCGCCTCGGTACGGAGCGACGTGCTCTTTCTCACCTGGCCCAATCCCCAATCCCCGCCAGCACCCGACCCCGGGGAGACATGTCTCGCGGGTTAATCAACTCAATGGAATATAGCGGACATCGACAATGTGCGTACAACGCATAGGAAGTTGGTCTGATAATGGAGAAACCAGCGAAAAGCTAATCGCCAATGTGACTCTAGGAATGACCCTGCTTCAAGGAATTTTCTAGATGCATTTATAAAATAGGTTTCATAGAAAGAACAGTCATAAGGAACTTGCATTTCCAGAAATGAGTCAACAGCTGACGAAGCTTCGATACATACTAAATGTATTTTTATTTAATTTTCAACTCCTTTTTTTTATATAACCAAGCACACAATTAATTCAACAACTGGTCAAAGCAGGTGTGAATCTCGGCGGTGGGAAACAATAAAATAAATGAAGCATTTCCGCGGGCCTGGGAAATGAAATGGGGAAAATGCCATGACTAATAAAATCGGTAACCAGGAAACGAATGCCACAACCGAAATCATTCAACTCGACCATCATCCCGTGGCATTTCTACTCCCAGGAACTGTCCGAGGAGAGAAGGCATCATCATCAGCATAATCATTGGGATGTGCCGATCCCCCGCAACTCATTGCAAAACACATCTGAAATCATCCGGCGCGATGATATGTGGATAATGGCTTTCTGGGCACCATCAACAACAGTTTATCTTGCCCTAACCTTCAACCTTTTGTGGCGGCAATCAAGTTGCAGTTGCAGCCACCCCTCCATGCCACCATACCTCCTTCACCCTTCACTCAGCTGTTCAACACCTTTTCCCAAATGCAGCTGAGACTCGGGGCTTTTGGCCAACTAGAGACGGGCCGCCAAGAGTAGAAGTGTAGACAACTTAAATCAAAGTGCTAATTTTAAAATAACAACCCTGCAGACAGCCTAAACACACAGGCCGGCCAGCAAGGCCTTTACCGAGAGCTCGCCAGCTCATATTGGAAAAACGTTTACGCGAAACTGCTTAACTAGCTGCCAGCAACAACAACAGCAATAATAACAACAACAACAATGGCCAAAGTAAAGGCAAAGGCAACAAAGAGACGGGGTCCCGACAATTGGAGAGACAAGATGAACGGCACGAAACAGGATGTTGGAACGTGGGGCAGAAATTTGCAAAGCGAAGCCCACGAAAGGGTTAAGGCTGGGGGATGCCGATGAAGAGGATGCCAACACTATGAAAAATATTTATATAATTTATTTAAAATATAAGATCTGCCATAATTTATCTTAAAATATAAGATCTGCCAGCTTTGCGAAATTAGCCTATGGGAAGCTCATAAGAGTCACAATTTCCATTTAGTGCGAATTCAATATGTCTATGTGTAATCTTCTGCAAAAAGACTTTAGAAAAGGAGTCTTATTTGTCCTATTTTGGTTTTCCGGAAGACAAATATAATAAGTTTAAATAAATTAGTAAAGATCAAATTATAATAAAAATAAGTCTATAGAAGTCTTTAATGATTTTGAAAACAATAAAGTATGAAATTCTTAACTAACAATCCGGCTCGAAGGACCAATGTTTGTTCCAGGGATAGATAGGAACTCCGGTGTCTTATGAGGTTCCTTGTTTGTTTCGGAGAAACGAAAGATCATTTAAGCTAAAAGCATACATTTTCCTTTAATAATTCAATTCCTTTTTAAATTCAACATTTTTATCTAATATAAAACTGTAGTAAGCCTTTGTTTTCAGTGCACATCACCATCTCCATGGCCCCGGCATGTTGTTGATGTTGAGTTATCGCGGGTATATTAATTTTAGCTGCCGTTGATGGTTCCAGGGCTTCCCAAAAAAAGGAAAGAAGCCCAGGCCGAGGCCGAGGCCGTGGCCAGGAATATACTTGTACAAAAGAAATCTTCGCACATTCACAGCTTCCTTTAAGGAGCGCGCTCTGCTCAGCGCTCATTCTAATTGACGAAAATCAGAGAAAAAATACACACAGACTGGCAGACGGACGGATGGATGGTTGGATCCAGAAGGGAAGATCTCCGTCTCTCGTTCTCGTTCTCTGAAGCACGTAATTGTTTGCACATATTTCTGAAACACCAAGTTGGAGCCAATCTCGAATCGTTTGGCTCCTTGGTATGCGCTTCGTCTTTCTTAGAAAATTGCCGTCTTCCAGTTGGGACAGCGAATTGAAATGAAATGATGATCACGGGCCGCATAACCTGGGGAGCCTGCTCACGTTTTTTACTCTTTTTTTCCCGCTTTTTCGGTGATTTTCACATTGAAATACTTCAGCATTGGGGCTCGGTGCGAAAAATGCCACAGACCACGGCGAAAAAGAGGTGAGGATGCTTCCTTTTTCAGGCTGCTTTTTTTTGTATATATATATAAACAATAAAAAGAATATTTGTTTGTCTTGCTGGGGGACTGGCGGACTTGATTTATTATTGGGTAACAATTCATATGCCTTTATTGATATTTTTCAATTCCTGAACGTCCCAGCGCGTGTGAGACACAATAAATTTTGAAATAAATTGGATTTCTCAGTTTTAATCAGCCCAAACAGCAAAAAATAAATATCAACCGAAGGGCAGGCTCCGGTCCGAGCTTCGAGCCTCGGATCCTTCTCTCACACCAGACGCCACAAGTGGAGCGCTGACAGAGTCGCCGATCCGAGATGGAGATGGCAATGGAGATGGGGTTGGGAATGGAGTTGGAGTCGGAGATGGAGATGGAGCTGGAGCTGGTGGTGGAGGCTCGGGGCTGGTAATCGGGAAGGATGTTGCCGCCTAGGTATGCTGGGGGCCGCATAAACGATGTGCAAAAATAACCCAAGGCGGTGCAAGGAATCGAATGTGTAACTACCCTATGACTATGAACTTAACACTATATATTTCAGCTGAAAATTGGATAAATTAGATTTAAGTTGAATTTTAAATTGGTTTAATAATATCCTTACAAGTGAAGGAATAAAATAATTTTAAAAGAGAGGTCTAAGGCGAACATAAATTTAATTTAAGTAACATTTTATTATTTTAAACTTGAGTCTTTGTCGGTTTATATGAATAATATATTAACTTCAGGAGTCCTTTAATATCAACGCACTTTCAAATGCTTCTAGAAAATGTATTAAATTATTTACTAAATTCTATAAAATTTTCCACAATAATCAATAATTTATTTTAGTTGTTTAACACCTTACAAAAATACGTATAGTCTTTATTATATTTTTTAATATTTCATATTAAATCGAAATATATAAAGAGCTGCACCTTCAAGGCACAGGTACATAAAATATAAAATAATATAATTATTCAATCTAGTTTTTAACCCCTTAAGTGTTAAGACACACACAACTGATTATAAGTATCAGTGTGCATTATATTTTTTGCTCCTCAGACCTCATTTCATTCCCTCTGGGCGAATGTTACCAACTCGCTGTCCGCCTAATTATACCCCATTTAACCCATTTGGCATTGCTTATTAAAAGTGCGTTGCTTTGCGTCTCCTTCGTCATCGTCAACGCAGCTTCGCTTCGGCCTCCATCCATCCTTGTGCTATCCTTGGACTTGGACTTGGACCCAGGACCGTGGGCTTTTTGGTGAAGTGTAAAAATATGCTGCCAATGTTGCAATTTATTTATTTATTTTTCCTTGACTTTTTGTTGTTGTTGTTGTTGTTGTTTTTGTTGTTGTTGTCTCGTCGAGCACAAAAATGTACATACAAGCCAACACATGGGTGTCGGGGCCACAAAAGGAGGGGACGGGATGGGGACAGGGGACAGGTAAGAGGGACGCTGGGCGGCGGGGACGACGTGTGCACATTGTTTATTTCACACACTTATTGGGCCGCGGGCGCTACTGTGCAGCCGCTCCGGCACTCCGTTCCTGCAGCTCCTCCGGCACCCTCATCCCTGATCCCGGCCTGGCTTAGCTCCAGTTCTCCAGTTAGCATTCCCAGCTCAGCGCGGCGCGGTTCGCTTCACTGCGCTTCCAGCGCTTAGCTGGTACACTTGGAGAAAAACTAGATTTGAGTAATTAAAAAATTAGATTTGAGTTTGGAAAGTTATGATAAAAATTTGGGATAAAATCAAAAGATTATTATTTTGTAGATTAAAAAAGTTTAAAGATTTTATAGTTGTAGTATTTTTTTCGGTTCTATTTAGACTTTTTCTTAAGTTCTATGATTAACAAAATATTTTATTATTATTATTTATTTTGTCAATAAAAATAAATCTTAAACATAAGGAGACTACTGATGCGATATTTTGTACTATCTATCTATCTATCTATTTTTATCTATTATACTTACATTTTTAGCTTGGACACTAATGATATAAATTCAGGATATAAGAAGCTTTAACAATAAATTTATAAGACTTGGTTCTTTAAATTTTATGAATAAAAAATAAAAAAATGTAGTTTGTAATTAGAGATTAAATAGAATATATATTAATACTCTGTTTAATAAATTTAAGGTCTTGGTAACTTCTACCTTTGGTTATTATATTTTAACTACCAGTTATCAGCTTTTAAGTACTTATAAGTGGATATTTCCCCAGAAAATAATCAAAACTTAACCCCAATTATATTCCAGTGCATCTCCCCTCGGTCCCCGATCCCTCAGCGATCCAAGAGTGGGGCCAGCAATTGGCTTGTCTTGTCTTGTCGTACGTTTTCCAGCTAAGATTGGCGACGCCATGTAGTTAACGCGTTCGCACTTTTTTTTCTCTGCTTCCTTAGCTCTTTGTTGTAGTTGCAGTTGCAGTGGCCAACGGTGGGTACTTGTTGTTGTTGTTGTTGTTGTTGCCGGTGTGGCAAGTTGGCCCATGGAGAGGAGTCCTCGACTCGTGTCCAGTCCATTGAGTTTTCATGCCACGCAACTGCAGCGAAATTGGCTAAAAATGACACTCGTTTTCAAGGAAAAAATCGGAGAAAAAAGGAAACCAAAAGAGGTTTATGCATATAGTATAGACGGTATAGTATGTGGCAGAGGTGGGCATGGGCATGATTTCTGATTGGCCATAAACACACAAAAGTATTGAGTTTTATCAGGCTGCGGGCTATATGGCTGGCTATAAGGTGGAATCGCATGGCGGGATGGAAGGGTATGGTGTATGGTGTATGGCATCCAGATCCGATCCGGGGCATAAACTTGTACCTCATATATAGTCGCCGTTGCCGGCACCATCAGCAATTGGCAATTACTTTGATAACCGGGCCTGGGCCCTGGCAACCCAACTCATTGGCTTTGTGCTGAAAAGTTGATTTGCCTTTTCTCCTTCGATTTGCCTTTGGCTCCGAAGGCTTCAAGGATTGACAAAGCAATTGATGGCACTGCGGCAGGTATGTATGAGAATTATCCAGGGGAATCACTGCGGCAAGCCCCAGTTGGTTAACTGAAAATATGAGTAGGCTAAAGGTTTATCAGCGCCATAAATAAGCAGGATTCCGATAATGCAAATGTAATCTCGGCTAATCCTGGCAATCTTAATTGGTTCAAGGCGATTGGGGATTGTCGAAGTGAGAAATAGGTCTTAATATCTCGGGGCAGTATAAAACAGTTTATTTTTTAAGTTGGTATCATAATAAATTCCCTTATGGAAATGTAATTAATTTAATTGTTGGGTAAAATCCCCCATTTAGCCACCAGGGCGTAGAAATTACTAATAGCTTAATTAATAGCAATGGAATGGCATTTAAATTATTGTTAGAATCGCTAACGTTCTCTTGCTTAAAAGCGGAAATTTTCTATTTGAAATCATTGCGGATCCCTTCTAATCTGAATCTTAACATATTCCGAAAGTCAAGAACAATTAACTTCCTCATTACCCTCCCACTTTTGCCAGCATTTCTTTCCCTTTGTGTCCATGGTGGATGGATGGACGTATGTATCAATCTCGTGATTCTCTCCCACTTATAATTACTCCGCTGGATATGCCTATCTGATGGTATTTCACTCAGGGCAGTGCCTCACCCTCAGAGTTCAGGAGAAAAAAAAACTTGACAGTTTTTCCCAGTGGCCAAAAGGGAGTAGCGTACACGGAAATAAAATATATGTTAACTTTAAAATATAAAATAGAAAATTTTAATCTTTTCCTACTTGACCTCCTTTTAACTGTCATTATTATAAATTATTACAAAAAGTAACAAAAGGTTATGCTCTACTTTGGTGAGAAATAAAATCAAATTAACCTTAATTTAATTGTAAAATTAATATTATTTCCTGTGCATGAAATAGCCATACCCTCGCCTTCAAGTATCATGCCAACACCATCGATTTATGATGGTCACCGTTCGCGGTCCGACGGTATTATAGAGTAGTTAGCTGTTTTGGTGGCAGGGATTAAGATTAAGACCTGCTGCTACATCAAATGGGTGTGAAAAACGCAAATTACAAAGAATTTCCTCGGGGATCCGGCGGAGTAACTGCAGGAAACCGGGCACATAGCTGCTGTCCGTCTTTCCGTCTGCAGATGGACAGACAGTCGACGACGACGACGTCGACGACGACTAACTAACTAAGGGCGTGTCAGGTAGAGGAGTCGGTACCCGTCGCAGCTCTCACCCCTTTTACCTTTTCCACCGGTCGTGTAACTTTGAAATATGTTGAGCGTGGTGGCGATAACTGGCCAAGTAACTAACTTGGCTAACTTGGCTAACTGGTAACCGGCAACGGGCTATATGGGCAGACTGGCAACTGGCAACTGGCCGCTGCATATGCATATTTTATGCCATTTAAGCGGCATTTATGCAGCTTCGCGTGTTGACAAAAGTTGTTGGCTGCTCGTAACTCAATCTCAATATTTCAGAGCCCCGGCCAAGTAGGCAGGCAGCTAGGCAGGCACTCCGGCAGCGTTACATTAAAACGTGACTTTGACAGTAGCAGTTGAGGCCTCTCAGCAGCAGCAGCAACAGCAGCAGCAGCAGCAGCAGCAGCAACAGCAAGCAACATCTAGCAGAAACAGCAGCAACATCAACGCTGTACGTGCCCCAAACACCAGGAAGAGTCATCGCCATCGATGCTGTGTGACATTCGTTAAGCAAAATATGTGTCATCCTCCAGCAAGAAGCCTAAAAAACGGGAATGGGCACTCCGATTGGCCATGGATGGGATATTAGTCGACGGCACAGTTTCCCAAGGGTATCTATGGGTATATAACATACTTATATCCCTAGAATTGAAGAGTTTGGAGACAATAGCAGGTGTTTCCCAGGATCTATAGTTGAAATACGTGTCCTCAGCGCTACGATCATAAATTATGGTATTAAGATGGGAAAACCTGGCGCCCCAAAGCCTAAAATGTGTGTGGTTTGAAGAAAACATGGGATTAAGAACAGATAAACTTTATTAAGGGAAGAAATGTTTTTTTTTTAAGATAAAAGAAAGACAAAAAAGTCCTTCTTTGATAAAGGGATTTGTCTGGAATGGGTTAACTGTTTCTTATATATAATATGTCAATATATCAATTAAATATATAATCTTCTCAAACCCCATTACTAAGTACCCTGAAGTCGCTAGTTATTCAGCAAAATTCCTTCACATTTTTTTAGGGAGGAACGGGAACAGCTAGCGACTCCTGATCTATTGGTTTTTGCGTGGCAAACGTTTACAAGTTGAACATATTTTCGTGGTCGACGTCGTTGACTGCCTGCCATGGCTGATTGCATGCATATTAGCCAAGAAGCAAGAACCAAGCACCAAGAGACGAGGGAGCCTAGGCCAGGAAAAAGTGGGAAGTGGGGGACTTGTTCCCAGTGAAAGACGCCAAAAAGTTGATCTGCGTTCTGAGGCTGATGGTGAGGCTGAGGCTTTGCTAGGAGGAGCAGTCCTCCTCCCTGGGCTCCTCACGAGCTGCTGCATATTTTTGCTACCCTTTTGTTTTGTGGCAAAAGCGAAGCAGCCAACAAGACACGATTTTTAAAACGAAATCCATGTTCTTGAGCCGCACTACGAGCAGATCGCACTTTATTCTTATTTTTCTTCTTTCTCCGCTCCCCGGCTGTATGAGTAGTTTCAGTTTGAGTTTCGAGTTTGAGGTCTGGGAAGAAGCGTTATTTATAAAACATGTTCGAAATGCAAAGCATGCGACACGACGAAGCTTTCATGCCCTATACACAAGTGCCGCATACTTGGCATCGCTCACAGATTATTCAGATTTTTTCAATCTTGTCGTCAATGGTGTTGTTTTCAGGGGATAATGATTGAAATTATACATCAAATTTATTTATAATTTAAAAGTACATCTAAAGGAAATAACCCTTTTACTTTGCGTGTATTTTGCTTTTGATTGATCATCTCTCAATTATCTTCAATGCCAGACACTTGCTTATTGTCACTTTGTTGTCGCACTCGATCATTGCCACTGATCTTCATTTGTTAACACTTTGGCTGTGATCCGAGTCAAGATCATTTCGTTTAAGATCACTTTGTTCCGATCTCTCTCTCTATATACTTTTAAGGCGATCGCCTATCTCGGCATTTGTGTGTCGAGTGATGTACAATTGCTCTCGATCGGGTATTTTGCCACGCGACTGATCGCATCTTGTTTAGTGATCTTTAAGGAGAGATATGTCGCAGTTGTTGATGGCTTACTCATTAATCTTCCAGTACTTTTTTAGGTTTGTTAAAGAAATATTCAAGAAATCGTTTAAAAACATTAAATGTTTCTGAGTTAAAAAGGAATCTAGAATTATACCTTGTTTTAGATTAAGTATTTATATTTTCAGAGTCCTGAACAAACCCTTTCTTAAACATAGATTTCCTTCTCCCCAAATCCTTGAAATACTCACAGCTTGTTCAGAGCTTCCCATCCTTTTTGAACAAACCCAAACTTGGTGTTCAACCCAATCGAAACCCGCCGCCAAAAGGGCAATTCTGAGTAACCAACAAGTTGGCTGGCCCATTGAGCTTACCATTTTTGCATTCGGTGGCATTTTCAATGTTCTCATAACCCAGGGCCAGACAATGAAACCCCTCGATCCCGATCCCGAACCCCGATCCCTGAAAAGCCCCTTGAATGTGCTGTCAATGTGCGTAACAATTAAATCGTGTGGCTTCCTCTACTGTCTGTAGACAATTTGCAAATGATCGGTGGCTCCCTTGGCTTCTATGGCTCACAGGATGCAGTGCTCAGTGCTCGGTGCTTGGTGGGATTGCGTGGCTTATGCACCTAACTTCATCACGATCCGCGACACGAAAATAGTTGCACTCCTTTGCACTTCATTCCCCCCTCAAAGACGGCGGCGCTCGCTCGATGCGAAGGAGCCTATTTGGCCGCGGAGTGGGAAGCGTCACATCACGAAGTCGACGCCAACGCCACTGCTAGCCATCAAGGCACTGTAAAAAAAATATTTATAAAATAAAAAAGCAAACAGAAAAATAGGTATGACTTACAGGAAAAACATAAACTAATTTGAAAGAGTTATTCAAGATTTTGGAGGTAATATCTTTAAGATACTAATGGTTTCTTAGTTTTCTCTCTCTCAGCTTAAGTTTAAATTTAATTAACCACTTCTCTTACTATTTAAGGCATATTTTGGTTTAGTAATTATAGATTTCTTCAAGTGCCATAATAGCAACTGGCAACAGGGACTCGCAACTGCCACCAGGTTGGCTGCCCCGGCGAGTTCTTGTGCTTTGCATATTTAGCAAACACATTGGCAGTGCTCGTAACGAAAAACGGTTTCATTGTTGCCGACAACAACATAAAAGCCTGCGCTCCTTTTGGTGGCCAGTACCCATGCCCGGTGCCCGGTGCCCAAACCCAATCCCAATCCCAAACCCATACAGATAATAACAATCGACACACAGGCAGAGCGAGCGGGGGCCCAGAAGAGACCACAGAGGAGGCTTGGCGGAGAACTGGAGGACTGGAGACTTGGAACTGCAGAACCCGGGGACCCAGAAAGAGCTCTGGCCAAGAGCAGCCGACAAGAAAATAAGTTGAATAAAATTATTGTGAACACGTCTCGTTGATTTATTGTGAAATCGCGCATGAGTAATGATCGCATATTTGGGTATGCTTGTTGTTTTATCCGAGGAGAAGGTCGCTCTCGTACCTCTATGCCTCGATTGGGCCCCAGTATAATTTCTGCCTTTCAGTGTTGTTTTTTTTTTGTGCCTTCAGCCTGGTTATTGCTCATTTTCGTATCGATACGTAAGCCGGTGTTTCTGTTTACATTTTACCGGGCTTGTGCTCTCTATTGTTGCTCTAAATGGCATCGAATGAGTTGAACATTTTTGGTTGTATTTTCTTCTCGTTGTCCAAAAACAGTGCCACATCGGAGCTAAAGCTGGGATCTGCCATCGGTTATAGGTATATATGGGATGGGAGAGGGAACTGAAACTGAAGCTGGAGTTGGAGTCTCTGGCAAACAATAAAACATGATGATGGGCAACTCGATGGGATGCAGGAAGCCCAGGGGAGCAGGGTATCGAAGTATAGGAGTCTGGTTGTATGGTTATCTAATCGGCCTTTATAATTGGTGGGTAACCAGGCAGAGATCATTGTGTAACAATTAAGGTAAGGAATCAACACTGATCAACAATCTCTGGCATGGGGCGCTCGTAATTGTTCCTTAACTTTTTCCCCAAATCTTTTGTTCTTTCTTCCAGATCTCGCACAGGTACATAGAATGCATTTTGGAGAAGAAATAAATCCGGAATTAAGGCATGAAATCGAATTTGGAATCAAGATATTGCTTTTCTAATTGAAGAAATAAGAAAGTTGACTGACCGGAGAGCAGGTTAACTTGTAAATATATTTAAACATTTATTTATAAGGAAAATATTATAAAATAACAATATTTTCCAATCCAAAAATATTAAAATCAAGTCTCAGTTTTCCTTTTCCTTTCTATTTATCGGATAATCGATTAATTCCAACCGAGTAAAGCAAATTGAAACTGGCTTTTCAAGTAAGGATTCTTCTGACTTTCTCTCCATTTCTCACATATCAATAACCATTATCTATCCACACACATGTACACCCAAGCGATTTTTCTTCTTGTCCCAAAAGAAGTATAAAAAATAATAAAAAGGAAGATGCAGACGCTGAAAGTGTATCTGGCGGGTAGAGAAAATGTATCTTGCAGTACGCATGCGGCAGTTACGGGGCCAAAAAATTGATGATCGCGTGCCAAATGTGCATGTTTATAAACATATTTCTTGGGCCCCGCTCCGATGAGGCCCGGAACCCAGTAACTCCGACTCCGACTCCGCTGGCCGTTGGCTGTCCCATTTGGATGATCTTGCATTTGATCAGTCGCTTTGTTGATTGCTTGAAACTTGTGTCCATGCAATAAAACACTCAAAATGCCAATTTTATTTTGGGTCAAAGCCGGCCAAACACGCAACGTTGCCTGAGAGTTAAGTTTGAGTTGAGTTGAGTTTCTGGGATGCGATAAACTTTTGCCTTGTTTCCGAAGCCCCTCTCTGCCCATTAAAAATTGTCTGCGGGCAGGCACTCAGATTGTGAACGAATTTTGCGTGCGTTTGACCTTTTTGGGGGGAAACAAATAAGAAATATGAAATTCACACAAAAATAAAGAGCAAAGGGGAGCCTAAAACCTGTAGGAAATGAGGTTATGAAGAGCGGCGGCAATATATACATATTCATATAAAAATTCCAAATTTTCCAACTGAACCGATCCGAATCGACTACCAACTGTGCATTTGGCGGAACTTTGGGCCGCATGCGTCGCATATCTTTGACACAATCCGTGGCGCCCACCCGTTGGGAATTCGAGGGCAACCTTTTCACTTCTTTACCCGTGTCTCCCTTTTCCTGGACCCGCTCCACCATGATCACAAATTAAATTAATTCATAATGAACAGAATTATTAGAGCCTAACCGCCGCTGTAAAATGTCCAAAAGAACCGACCTGCATCATTTATTTAAGGCCTAACAGTGATGCCAACGAAATATATTCTTGAAATGTGTAAAGGATAATGATAAATTTTAAATAATTTGTTTTATTATTTCAAGTTTTAAATAAAAAGAAGTATGAAATTATCAAAGGTTTCTATTAAAATGCGTATTAGGTGTATTTTTAATATTTAAAGAATCTCAATTTAAACCGCATAAATGGTTATCTTTTAATTATTGCTTTCTTTCTTTATTGTACAATATAAAATATAAATTTTACTTTTTACAGAGTACTTAAAAATATTTACTATTTAAAAGAAACCTTACAAAAGGTTCTATAAACACACCTCATAAAATATAAATACAAATATTTCCAAAAAAAAGGCAGCAGACAATATTTTAGATCCCTGACTTATTCGGGATTATATTTCTATTCAACCAGAAAAGGTCCAGAGTTGCATCACTGGTCCCAAACAGTTCGAGTTTAAGACAAAAGCCAAGCGAACACTTTACAAGGGCGTTGTCAAGCAGTTAAGAAAAGAATCCCGGCCAGAACCAGAACCGAACTGAAATCTCTGGGGTAACCCAGGGATTAATGGTTGCGCTGACAGAAAGAATCCTGCGGTTGTAATTTTTATGACCCTTCCCTTCTATTCGGAGCCCTTCTCCTCCTCCTCCTCCTTGTACATCTCCTGCTCCTTACTCAGCAATTAGAGTTGTGTGAGCGAAGGCTGCCTCCTTCCCGATCGTAAAAGATCTTACCGGGAATTCGCTGTCGCTCCGCCCGCGGATCATTAGTTATCCAGGAACCCGGCGTGGGTTGTGAATCACAGGATCACCTAAGGGATCATGGGATTACTACACCGGACTTTTACGCCGGCCCAATTACGTCCAATGATAGGGGGTGTAGGCCCTTATTCATGGAAGTGATCTATGCAAAATGCAGGACCCTTGGTCAGCGGTTGGGTTAAAGTCAACAAACAGTTAAAGCAAGGACGCCAAGGGTTTATGTCTCTATACCTGCTGGAGTGCATATAAAATTCCCAGACCAAAGTGATCAGTAGAGGATCAGTATGCATATGTTATGGGTAGTTGGAAGGCTTTATGTGTGTCATAAAGGCACAAAGGACCATTTTTGGTATTTAAAAGGTTGTTATAATCGGGACAAAGTAAAGTATGAATCATTATGTAAGGAAAAGGTATTTTAAAGACCTGAAGACTTGAGAGACTTACATTAAGCTATTATTTAAATGAGCAAGTGTTACCTATATTCAAATTTAAAGTATTCAAGAATTAAATAAGGGTTTGAAAAATGAAGAAAGATATGAGAATTTCTTTTTAATAAAGTTGCATAGAATAATATTTCTTGTTTTTTTTATAAATGTTATATGGCATAAATTATATTTTTAAGGCTTATTTATTGCTTATTTGCTTGATTTTATGTTTAAAACCTTAAAACAATATGTACTTCCATAAAATTATGTTTAAAAGAATCATTTTTGTTAATGAATAGTAAAACTACTAATATATTCAGTCATTTTGTACTCTTAAATTAATATTTTCATATCATTGTGTTTTTTAAGCTTTTTAAAATATAATAAAATTCTTTCATACCTTAAAATATTTCTTATATACAAACAAAATCCCTATAATTCCATTCCAAACTGTAATTCCACCGTTAATTACTAATTTCCTCAATATCAACAACAATTAAGCTGTGCTCAATCAAATCGATCAAGATCTCTGTTTCTCTCTCCCTTTCTCTCCCTAGTTAAAGTTGACTAATTAATCAAGCGAAGATCCACTGATCTTTATGAATCAATATTCGTTCACTAAGCTCCCCCTCAAAAAGAAGAGGTGTTCTTTGCGGAGAAACACGATTCTTCACTTCCTCCAACCGCTCCAGCGTCTCGTAGAGATTTCCCTAATGATCAGAGCATATATCTTTGGCCGGAACAGCCCACAAGAATTCAACCACATATTTCTGGCTCTGCCTGAGTTCCCCAATATGATTAATTTTTCCTTTAGGCCTCTGACAGCACAAATCTCTCTCTTTCTCTCGTGGAGTCATGCCCATTGCAATTGGCCCGGAACACGTGTTTGCTTTGCTGGCCAGCCAGCCGGTGGTTCTATTTCTCAGTTCTCTTAATTCTCCGTTCTCCATTCTCCATTCTCCCGAATCGCTGCAGCAGCAGCAGCTTTCACTCATGCGTGGTGGTTTCTCTGGAGACCCGAGTCCGGAGAATCGAGAGTCGATTCTCAAGTCGGGAAATGCGCATGCGCAAACGCAAATGTTGCATGGAACGCGGGAGAACCAACAAGCACTACATGACATAGTGCCTGTCGTCTCATTAGGATTAGACCCACGTTATTTAATTGCATGTTAGGGATGTTAGGGATTCCTGCCTTATAATGAGTTAGTCAAACACACACACGCACTGCACAGCACCGAACAGTAAGCAAATGATTAATGACTATAGAACCTCCTCTGTTTATCTCACTCTTAGGCGGGTCCGCAGCCTAACCTCTGTTGGTTTTCCACATGAATTTATTTACAAATAAAATTATAGTCTCAAAGTCAAGGCAGTAGCAGCAAAAGCAGCAACAAAAGCAACATGAGCAGCAGCAGCGGCAGCCATTTAAACACCCCATAAACAATTTGCCATAATTTTGTTGAACGACGAGGACGGCGGCGGCGTCGGCGCTCCCTCATTACAAAATGACGGCAAATTGCAATTTTCAGAGCCCGCATGCCGATCCGAACTGAAGCGATCCCATCCCATCTCAACTCGGCCCATTCCATTGGAGATCCCATCCATCCAATTCGGTAGCCAGCGATGCAACGATGTGACAATCAACGGCACGTCCACGGCCTGATGTGATGTGATCTGATGTGATGAGTGCGTCTATCATATCGTCAACATGCGTCGCACCCAACCCCCTGTCCTTCTCCATCTCCATCCCCATACCTATCCCCATATCCATCCTCATCGCCATCTCGCCATCGTCATCGTCATCGTCATCGTCACTGTCAACCGACAACATCATCATGCCGCAGCAGCAGCAGCAGCAATCACGCCAAGAAATTCATTTTAAAGTTAAGATTTAGATTCGTTCGGTCACTCCGTTATTATATAATTTTTATTCATTATTTGCCATTATTTTTCAACATTTTTATTAGCAGGTATTTAAGCCAGAACCAGTTTGTAAACAATGTCAGTCTTAATGTTTTCCATTAAAAATAATGCTTTAATTGGATATATAATGGCTTAAATATAACACACTTTGTTTTAATTCAATAAATTTTGGGTGGCAATTTCCGTTAGCTAAATTCTTTTACCAATAACTGACCTACTTAAGCAGGTTTTCTATAATTTTAAGTTGACATTTAGAACAAGTATATAAAAACTCTAAAATTGATTACTCCTTCTTCCTCTAAGTGTAGCAAAGCCTTCCCAAGGCTGGAGCCCTGGCTATAGCCCCTTGATCTTGATCGGGGCCAGGCCAAGCTCAGCTGAGGAGCTCCAGCTCCACTGAACTCCGCTCAGCTCATCATCGTCGTCATCGAAATTGTCATGTCACGAAAGTTAGCTCCCAGCTGCTGCTGCTGCTGTTGCTGCGGCTACTGCTGCTACAGTTGCTACTGCGGTGGTTGCTGCACCACCAATCCGTTGGCGGCTCAGCTTTATTGTGGTTCTCAATTTTTTTTTTGTTTTTAGTGTTTATTTGGCCCTTGATCCACTGGGCACGGCCACTTTATAATTGGGTTTGGCTCTGTGCGGCAGTTTCCCTCGCTTTTCAATTAGCATAATGGAAAACTAGCAATATTGTTTATGGTTTTATAATATGTTATAAATATTTTTTGGGTCTTTATGGGTTAGTTTCTCATTTGGTAATTAATATTTTCAGGAGGGTTTTATTAGTTATGTTGCCTAAGTCGCCCACTAATTTTCTCAGAAACTTAAAATTAAGCTGTATTCCAACTTATAATTATAAGGTTTGAACTTAATTAAGAGTTTAATTTAGTGTTTCAATTCTTAAATCTCTCGTAAATTATTTTAATTTACAAAAAGAGTCTACATATTGCTGTATTAATTTTGTAGACTGTTTTATTGAATTAAAGTAGTTTTATTTTCCTAAATTTCTGTAAAATCTTAAAGTAAATATTTTCAAGATCTACCTTAGAGTATTCCCACTTTTCTGATCATCCTGAATTAATCTCCCCTACTTGCTGTAATTGTTGCTGTCTGGAGCCGCTGTTGTTGTTGCTGTTGCTGCTTGAGATTTTGTGGCTTAAATGCCTTTTAAATGCAGCTCCCCACGGGAATATGCCACCGTCGCCAGTCTGGCTGTCTGCCTGTTGTTGTTGTAGTTGTTGCTGCTGCTGCAGTTGCTGTTGCTGTTGCAGTGGCTGCTGTTGACATTGTGATCAACGATAGCGGCCTGACAACTGATGGCAATCACTTGTCGCGCTTCAGATCATCCGCCCGGCAGCAGCAGCAGCAGCAACATTCGCTGCTGCAACAGCAATGAATGTTGCATGTTGGCCCCATGCCTTGACACAGATTTGTTGGCCAAAGTTGGCGACAACGTCGTCGCCTTTTTTGGCCCAGGCGTCTAAGCCGGGACTTGTAAAGGATCCAGGGATCGTTGGATCCATCCAGCCATGCGGCTCCTGGGCCAATTGACAATTGACGCAAACATCAAAACTGTCTAATTAAAAAGCATTGCCATTGCCACAGTGCGTAACTGGAATCAATGGGAATGAGAGTTTGGCGGAATGATGATGCCGACAAAAGCGTTTTGACTTTATGACATCTGAAGACCTGAGACGTGGAGGGGGAACGGGGAACGAGGGAGCAGAGACCCCGAGCGACTGGCGGTGGAAGAACTTGCTATTTATTTTGTAATTTTTCTGGAAACCTTTAACGCGGCTTCTTTCTGGGCTCTTCTGGCTAAATTATGGACTCTCTGTGGCAGACTATAAAACAACAATGATTCGTATAAATTGGAAACATTAAAAAAGCAATCAAAAATGTTCGGGCCAAGGCAACAGTTTGCGGTCTCTCCTCGGGTCAGTTTAACCTGGCGTGTTAACCTGTTGCCTCTCCAAATCAGACAAAAACAAAAAAAAAAGAAGGAAAACAAAATAAAGTTTCAGCTGATGCAGCTTCACACGAAACGGCGGAGGAGAGAGATCGAGCTGATGATGATGATGACGACGGCGATCGAACGGCGATCGAGATATACGAGCTGAGCTGGCCAGGTCTATGGGGCAACCTCACTCAACGTTCCACGTTCAACATTTTGGCCTTAACGCCTTGACTGACTGATAGCAGCAACAACAATACCCGTCGATTGTTAATCAGTTAGATATAAAACAAAATAGAAAGAGAGGAATCCTCTTCTCTCCTACAACACCCAAAAAAAAAAGAACAACGAAATCTCATCGCGTATCTACGACATGTTAATGATGTTTCCACTCCCCACAAAAGACCAAGAAAAAAACAAGAAAAACGTTTGCTTTGTGGGCCCTGAGATCCGAATTCCTAGAAGAAGTTCGTTCGAGAGTCGCCTGCGCTCTCGATTGATGTTATTTATGTGAAATGTCTGTGAAATTATTACCCTTTTTCCCATTCCAGCCCATGGGGGAATTTATTTTATTTCGTTTGAGTTTTACTCGCTTTTAATTAGCAACCCACCAGCAACAGAAAAGAAACTTCAGATCTCTTCGAAACATGGTAATTTAATCTCCAGGCCATCCAAGGCTGATCACAATCTTGATTCACTTTGACCACTCATCAAGTAGTCTTTTGAGATCGACTTTAAAATGTGATTCCAGTTGATTGTTTCGGTTTATTTTGGAGTATTCTTATCGCCCGCCATAGATTTGACGCTCTTTTGTCTTTGTGGCCTTTTTAATTGCATTTAGTTGCAAATAGATGACATATTAGTGAAGATATAGGGCTATATCGGGCACAAGCATTAATAAAACTGGAATAAAAGTGGCGTTTGTGGAGGTTGTCTTATCCGAAGTAGGTGGAAGATAACCAGGTTTATGGGATCGGAATTCGGCTTCGAATGGGGTTTTCTTTTGATAATGAGAAATTCCTGTTCAAATTTGTATTTAAATGTTAGATTAGGTATATTTATCATGAAGTCTTTGATACTGGTTTGCTTTCAAGATCGATAAATAAAAAGATAGCCGTGTATTTTATTTAAATATTTTTAAGGGAAGTGAAAGAAGATAGTAATGGGAAATAAAATCAGTTCTGGGTTTATTTTTATCTATTTTATATGATTAAAGAATTTATTTTTTAAAAATAAACAGTTCTGACCTTAATATGTAACGATTATTTCTATAAATTTTATAGATATTTAAGTTGAATGATGTAATATTTCTCAAACTGATTTAAATTTACCAAAACAAGGGTGTGTTTTATAAGCAGATTAGTGTGCTTTTGTTAAACAACCATGAAGTTAATTTACTAAGCTGATTTCTTGGCGACAACAAGTCCACTTCTAACTTATAAGACGCCCAAACCTATAGTAAGCCTTCCATTCAACCTAATTGAATAAAATGCGAATTATTTGTAGCCAAGCGAGACTAATTCCAGTCCATCGTCCCACAGAAGCCAAATGTTTGCCATTGTTCTCCGCACTCCCAGTTTCAAACTTCCTTTTCAGTTTTTTATCATTTTTTGCTTTTTTCTCTTCGAAGCACGAGTCGCGAATGGCGAGAACTTATGAATGGCCGGCAGAAAACTATATATACTTCTATGTATATATATGTATAATATGGAGCTAAGGGAACGCGAAGTCGGCTGTCATTTGCCAGTCACCATTAAAATCAGTTGAGTTATAATTTGACTAATTCCAATGGATTGCATGAATCAACTTTTGGTCTTATGCTTATGCTAATTCGCATCGCTCTGCCCGGCCCGGCCCCAGTCAGATCGAGTCAATTGTAGGCCCATTTGGATGGACTTAAGTAGTTTCTTTTTTATTATTATTATGAACTGGGTTGGCCAAAGGCAGGGCGAGTCTTTAAGGCTGGTTTGCATACTGAACACACTGGGGAAAATAATGTTTTACTTGTGTATTTTAATATAAGAATTATTTACACTGTGAATATAAAAGTATAAGCTAATTTTCTATCAAAATTTTAGACTAGAAGATCGGGAAGTAAACATTTTCCAAAAAAATCTTAGTAAAGCTTAAGCTGACTTATAATATTTAAGACTTTGGAAGTCTAGATCTGAAGGCTGGAGTCTTTTCTGAATTTTTGTCATCTTCTTTAATTTAGGTTTATTTAAGGGGGGAAGTTTAAAGTCGTATAGAAGATGTTTAAAGCTTCCAAAACAATTTTTAAGGACACCTTCATTCTCTTAACTCCTTAGAATCTAAAGTAATTTATTTCTCCCAGTGCATCTATTGTAGATGATTAGCTCGGGAGCTGGGCTCGGGGCCTGTCTCGGTCCAAGGTTGTCTGCCTGTCTCTTGTTTGTTCATCAAATTATATAGAGTTCTCGTCTGCCGGGGCCAACGACTACCGACTACCGACTATGCTCCTTGCATTGCGTAGTATATCCTTTCAATTCGTCGGGCCCCGGGCACAATACAATTGGACCTCACTGTGGCCGTGTTGCATGTGTATGTGCTTGCTGCTGCTTCTGTTGTTGTTTGTCCATGTCCATGTCTGACGTCGTCTATGGCCTTTTTGATGTGCGTCCAGTCGGAACGCAAAAGTCGATCCCCACATCCTCGGCCCTCTCGCTCCTCGAGAGCCTGTCGTGCTGCCAAGTTTTTGGAGAGCGTTGTAGGTAAACACTCGCGCCTAAAAATATCTACGATGCGAGCGAGGAGGCATAAGCTCCGCGCTCTCCTCGGGATCCCCGAGATCGTGTAGCGTGCCACAACGCGGGCAACCAAACCACTTTGACTGCGAGAAGCCCGAACGAGGAGGCAGCTGCAACGCGTTTCGATTAGTTGTCGCGGCGGCGGCGGCTGTCTGTCAGTCAGATCAGCTCACTCAAGACCCGGCCCAGCCCAGTTCAGCCCGACCCTCCCTCCCTCCCTGGTGCTCCTCTGTCCGCCGGTAGTCTCGGTCTCCGCTTTAGTTCCAGGCCCAGACTCGGGGTTTGCTTGGACCGAGAGTAGCCAGTTTTTTACCTATTAACCAGATTTTTTTACCTAACTTCTTTTCAGGGGTAAAAATGTGGTAAATATATTATTTTTACCCTCAATAAATGGGGATGAAAGGGAAATGTTAATGAACAATGTGGGACTAATGAATGAGGACACATGTTTTTTTTTTGCTTAGATATAGTTGGACATGGGTGATATTTAATTTGTGGTTTTTAGAGGAGAGCTTTACTGTTGCTGGGCGAATTTTAGGGCTAACTGAAGTTGAGGAGCGGTATGCATCTTATTTATTACAATTTCTAGTACTTTTGAACATGTACTTACTGTGTAGACTTAAATATATTCTTAGGTGAATTATAAAATATGCTTTATAGAAGGGCAAGAGTACATTGTGGCGAGATTGGTTTCGAAATGTAAGCGCGTTATGCATCTTATTTTTTGTACAGCCTAAAACCATGGACAACCCATAATATTTTACATTTCCCTGTATAGTTCCCATAATACTCCTTTCCCAATAAGGTAATCATTATCACCTAAATACCCTTCACCTATTTACTCATAAAGGGTATCAAGAACGAAACGCTGACGTCGCCGTCGCTGCTGACGCTGTCTTGTTAATTTTTTGAGCTATTTATTTTGATGTTTTCGCTTTTACGCTCTCGTTAAGTCGCCCAGACGCAATGCCAAAGTTCTTTAGTGGCTTGCAAAAAACTAAAGAAAGAAGCCGAATGAATGGCAAAGAATGAAAAAAAGAAGAAAAACTCTGCTGACCGTCGCGAATGTGTATATTCCCCATTCGAGGGCCAGAAGACGGGGGTCTATTTCGATCATCGAGGGGTTTCCAAGGGGCCTCCAAGGGGTTAAGGCGGCCACATCGTTTGTGTGTGCAGCGTTGCATCACGAGATAGTTAAGAGAGATATGCATACGAAATTGGAAATGCTAATTAATATGTTTTGCACAGCAGATACGACGGCGATATCCACACATCCTCGGCGACTCTGTTTACATAAGCGTTAACTGCTCGCCCCCACTTGCCGCCTCTCTATCTCGGTCTCTCGGTCCCAGTCTCAGAGTCAGAGTCAGAGCCAGTTGGAGATTATTAAATTAATTTTTATTAGGCGTCAAGCCGTAAAGAACAGCTGAGATGGATCGCCGGGCCAGGGAATTGAGTGCGGGACTGGCTGACGGAATGAATGAATGGCAAGCTCACATGACAACGCGTTATAATTAAGAACAATGGCAACTTATTCAACATAAAACACACTTATTCAGTGCCCGAAGCAGGAACGGAACCCAGCCGCAGCTGAGCGGGATTTCTTAGCTCGCCGCCGCTGACACATGACGGATGCCATCGCCGATTGCCGTGACATGTCATCGCCCGGGAATTTAATTGCAACGCCCTCGCGGCCTGAGAGCGGTAACACCAAGTCACAGAAGTGAATTTATGGAATTTTCTGGCTTGAGGAATTAATGGGAGATGCTTTTTGGGTAAAGAACAGTCTGAAAAATATACCAAAAAATTGTGAAGATTGTAAAAAGCTCTTGTTAAGTCCCCAAATAATTTATATAATTATATTGAGGTCTTTAGTTTATCTTTTAAATGGTTTTAAAATTTTGGTTCACTATTTTCCTTATCAGAAAATTAGCTAAGCTTACTTGAAGATTTTCTTAGGCAATTGAAAGCAATCTAAGCTCACCTGACACCTGTTCCTCAACCCCGTCAATCCCTTCGTTAAGATCCGCAAACATACCTTCAGTAATGTAAGCAAAACAGGAAGTTCCTCCAGGCCAAGATCTTCCCAATGTAGGAATTCAATATCCTAATCCCTTACTCAAGGGTTTTCCATTCTCCCTTCGCCGGGGGCGTCCCTCCAAGCGGTCATTGTCTCCGGACAAATAGAAAAAAGCAATTCCAATTACAAGACAACAAAACAGACAAAATTTTCGCAAGCGGCAGCTGGCGCAAAGTAGGAAAAAAAAAAATACGAGTATCTACAAAAGAATCATTGCCCGTGACTCATGTGACTGTGACCCAATGAGCAATAAGCGCCCAGCACCCACAAGATACAGATACCCGTTCCATACACGTCTTTGGCAACCCAAGACAAGCGAAACGATTACAAAGAAAAATAATTTGCGCAAATGAAAATGAAAATGAAAGAGAATCGAGAACGATCAGTCATCGTAGGGAAATGTTGCCCCCAGCTCCGCTCACAGGCACTCAACTAATCTAATCAAATCAAATCAATGCCGGCAGGACCGCCCCTCATATACGGTTACGGATCCTGGAAACTGCAATGCTTTGAGATGGGTGCACTGGGAAAAATAGTAAATAAAAATATGGATTTTATATTATTAAATTAAGTTGAATTCTTAGATTAAATATGGATTAAATAACAAAATAAAAAAAATATAATAATAAGAATAGTTACAAATATTCAGTTTCTGAAAGTTCCTAAGTCTTATAAATTCTAAAAAATTTCAAAGCGTAAGTTGACACCATATATATATTTTCTTCGTAGAAAACTACTGCAGATATCGATGGGAATTCAATATTAGTAAGAAAATAAATTAAGAAATATTTATTTAAGATGAAATACGTAAACAGAAAATATTTTAAGACACGATTATATATATATATAATGTAAGTAAGAAAATGTTTTAAGAGAAAATTTTTTAAGGTGAAATACGTAAAGAGAAAATATTTTAAGACAAGATTATATTTCTCAGGTCTATTCAATTCAATATTGGTGTAAAAATATGTAAAGAGAACATTTTTTAAGACAGGTTTATAATTCTGAACTTATTTTTAGGCATCCTTAAACGTATTTTATTTTAAAATGAAAGAAAATATTAAAAAATAGATAAAAATATGTAAACAAGTCAAATCTATCATCTGTCATTATTTACACCTTAGAAAAAACCCCAAAAATTATTTCAAGTGCATTCCCGTATCAGAACTGCAACATATTGTGCAATTCGAACAACTAAGCCAATTCTTTCTATACCGAGGCACTTCCTGGCTTACACCAACTGGCCTGATCGATCGATCTGACACGATAAAGAAAATCATAAGAGCACAGGGAGAGAAAGAAAGAAAGAAAGCAAGAAAGGTACAAGGCAGGAACAAACAATTGAGCGAGGATTGTAACAAAATCCTAGCCAAAGATATCGCTCCTCCTCCTCCGGCAACCAATCTGTTGAGCTGCTGTTTACCTGAGGACCAAGGATGAGCCCGACAAGATCCCGATCCCGATCCCAATTCCAATTCCAATCCAGAGGAGAGAGAGGGCCGAAAGACGATGTTTGCACGGTCAACTTTCAACACAATTTGTAGGCTACCTGCAGTTTGCTCAGACGGAGGCTTGGGTGCGGGTTTTCCTGAGAACCTGAAAACAGGGCCCCGGGAAAAGGGAGAGAGATCTCGCATCCCATTCCAACGTGGCCAAACAAGCTGCTTGGCTAACTGGCTGACTGATACGCATCGCCTGGGATGTGTTTGGTTAATCAGCACCTGTCGACTCAACGGGCGTCGACAGGTACAACTACAACTTGCCCGGAGAGCTATATACTATATACAGTTGCGATCGAAATAATAGCACAACAAATCAAGGGCTTAACTCTGGAAGGGTTTTTATTTTGTCAGCTTTAAGTGGGTAATAATACAAGATGGGTGTAGTAATTCTTGGGCTTTAACTAAAAAGAATTCTAAAGAGATATCCCATACAATATTTGATTTAATGAATACTTTATGTTTTATTAACTTGGAATAGTTTTATTCATATAATTCCTACCTTAACTGTCCATGTTCTGGTCTACATATCTTTATAGCTCAGTTTCAGCGATTCGTTTTGCTCGTTTTCAGCGATTTATATTTTTGGGAAAGTTTGAAAGTGCGGTTACAACATATGCCAAGCCAGAGATCATGCGAAAAAAATATGAGATTCAGACTCCATCTGCGGCTGAGCCAGAGCTGGAGCCACAGTGCCTTATGGCCACCTTGTCGTAATGAGTAAGCCCCAAACTCAGACCGAGATCTCCTCAAGAAATCTCGATTGCCAGCCGGTCCGAAAGAAGTGGAAATAGCAACAACTTCAAGCTGCTCTCATAAATCAAGAAAAATCAGTCAATTTTTTGTCGGTTCGAGCTTGCCTTTCGTGTGTGTGAGTGCGCCTATATCAAACTGACATTGGCTGAATTAACAATTGATTTCAATAATTTTTTATGATTATTCCCCGCAGTTTTTTTTCTGTTTGGTTTTTGTGGCTGTCTGCAAGGCGAACCAAAGAAAAGCCGCAGATCAGCCACTTGCACTCAATTCCGGCTTATTCAGCAAATCAATCCGCTCTCCCATCGCTGAAAACTCTCAATTGCTGAATACGAAAAGTCACTCAATTCTGAGCGTACTCTGCTGAGATAAAGAGAGCGAGCGGAAAACTCGTCTAACCGGTGTGACGAGTGTCAATGTCTCATTGGAATTGCTTGCTCGGTTTTGACGCTCAGCGGAACCGACAGGCGGAGGCAGGGCAGGCAGGGGTGGCGAGGCCCACGGTGCCGCACAGTGGGCCCATAAAGCAGCAAGGTGCCAGGTGCTGTGGGTGAGGATCTTTTTGGTGGGCTTGCGGAGTTTTTGTTCCAAAATCAAGGCTCTTTGCCGTGACAAGATACGGGTTGATTCGATTTGTATTTAAAATTATACCACCGGAAGTCATATAGGAAAATGTAATGGGAGTATTGTAGGTAACTTTTACGACCTTCTTTAATCTTTTAACATAAACAGAAAATGGAATTTATTATAAACTTATTTATATATTATATTAATAAATAGTATCAAGCGTATACGTGATATTATGAGCTTGATACAAATTATTATGTATACGTTATTTATCCGATTTTTTTTTTAACAACAAGTAAAATTTAAATTTATATTTATATGCTGTTTCCAAAAATAGGTTTCAGTCTCCTCAATATGTTATCCTTAAGGATTATTGTGTTCCACTTGTTCTCGCAATGTTACCCATCCTTCTTCCTGCTTCCCTAGGGAAAACTCTTTTTATCAGATCACGGCAGACCTTTGATCTATATCTGGAACCAGATCATGTTACTAATTTCTGCCTTGACCCTCAAATGTTGCAGATTCCTACTTGAAACATTACACATGTTTCTGTGAGCCAAAATCACCTGCCCATCTCCCGCGATCTCATTTCCTTATTTCGCATCTGTCATTCGTTTCCAATTCTACCTGCGACTGCTGTGCAACCCACTGTGCACTGTGGGCTATTATCGTGCGTTGCGTTTGCGTTTTGCGTTTGCATTGCATAGCTTTGTTTACTTTATCCTCTTTGCCTCATCGATCTCTCGCTCTAGTTCTCGGTTCTGTGTGCGTGCTCAATGGGTGCTCGCTCACCGGGTAGGTTTTCACTCAGTTGCTCTCAGTTACACGGGGAGAAAAATGGGTGTTTCCTGTTCTTCTTGGGCAGGGAACTTAATGTAACTAAGTATTAAATAAAAAAGGATAAATAATTTCAAAATCTTACAAGGTTCTTAGAAATTTAATTTATTAATAGATAAAAATAGTATATTTTTAAAATATATTTTACAGCGTAATTGTTAAGGATTTAATATATGTATATGCTAAAAACCATAAGTAATTTTTAAAGGTAAGGAAATGTAGATATCAGTTTTAAAATATAGGACTAAGATCTGATGAGTTGTGATTAAGATAAATAATATAATTAAAGCATATAAGTAGGCTAAAATAATTAATATTCTTTTTTTTAATACATTTTGAGTTACATTAAACATTTTTTTATTCAATGATTTTATTTAGATGATTTTGCATTTGAGATGAATTTCTAGTTTAGTTTATATCAGGGCCCGTAAATAATGATTATTCATGTTTTCTTTAAACAAAAAAATCATTCACTTGGAAAAGCCGCATAAAAAAACTAATTACACTAGTCTGCTGCTATTTGGGCGATATTCCAAGATACGCAATGATTGCAGATTTGAAGATTTTTATATATTTTATCCAATTTAATTTATAAATTATTGAGTTTTTTTCAATCACTCAAAGGATAATTTTTATCATTGTAAGCGAAAAAAATAACACTTAAAAAATAATCATTATTTTTTGAGCGATATTTTTTCGCTCAAAATATCGCTCAAAGTCGAATATCTTTTTAATTAGAGGTCTTTTCAGAATTTTTTTTACATAAACCAATAAAGTAAGTGAAGACGAATCCAAAAAACCTATTCTTCATTTAAAAAACACGTTTTAATATATATTTTTTTAAGTTTTTTTTTTATCAAAATATCACTCAAAGTGAAAGAGCTTCTGTCTTAGAAGTTCATACGGAAAACTTTTCACAAACCCGTCTAAAGCAAGTGCTAACGAACCCAAAAACACCAGTTCTTAGAAAAATACAATTACTATTTTGTATTACAAATTTGTAAAGCTGATTTTAATTATTTAATTTTACAAAAAACAGCTTTTGTAATGAATCTGTAGAAAGATTGCTCCTCAACTCGGTCAGCACCAATTTAAGAGCCGAAAACGATTTTTCAACGCTTTTCTGAGTTGAAGGAACGGCGTGAACAATTTTTGCCGGAATAAATAAATATGGTAAGGCAAATTTTTTTGTTTCCCAATATTCCATAATATTTAGGTTAACAGCAACTGGCTTTGGGTTGTAGTTATCAATTTCCAGGTAAGCAGCCTTAACAACCTCGCTGTAGCTGACGGTTATGTGAAAA
>VNJS01012073.1:0-19971 GCA_008042575.1 Drosophila watanabei | reverse complement strand
ACGGTCCGGTTCTCGGTGAAGACTGGCCATCCGTACTTCATCAACCAGCTGTACTCCGGAGTGGATCCCTACGCCCTGGTGGGCCAGTGGCTCACCGATGCCCTCAATCCCAGCGTGTACACCTACGAGGTGGCTCCGCTGTTCACGCTGATGGAGGAGCAGGTGCTCGCCGAGATGCGGCGCATCGTGGGCTTCCCCAACGGCGGCCAGGGCGACGGAATCTTCTGTCCTGGCGGCTCAATAGCCAACGGTTATGCAATCAGCTGCGCTCGCTACAGATATGCGCCCGAGTCCAAGGTGAGTACCCGCTCGAACCCACTCCCCACACACAAGTGGTTTCGGGCCACACTTCCACACGGAAGTCCGCGATCCGCTCAAGGCGAATCGACGTCTATCGCCACACTGCAGGCCGAATCGTTAGTCATACCCACAGAGCTGTGATATAAGCAAGTGAAACTGAGAGTTCCGCCAATTAAAAGGCCTATTTCAGTATAATGTTTAGCAATGCTTTTAGTGGATCCTGCATTTGTTCCTGTTATTATTATTTTAATGCACTTAAAGGAAGTATTTCTCTTTCTTGAAGGCATTTCATCAAAAGAATTCAATTGTTTATAAATTAGAAAGTCTTTACTTGAAAATTCAGATAAATCGTAGAATTTGGATCAGTTGAAAGTATTTTTTAAAGCAAGTAAATTTATTTACTTGTTGTAAAATGTCATGAAAAACATATTATTTGTTTAATTCTGTTTTAAAAAGTGGGGTTTAGGGGCTCATATATAGTTCATTCCGACTTTGGAAAGTTTATATTCACATATTATGTGCACTTTACAATTTTCTGACTTATTTTGTCATTGCAAAATTTAAAGAAGTTTAGAATATTTACGCGGTTTTCGAAGTCCTTGAGAAACAAGGTGTTTTTGATGAAGGCAAGTATTTCGCCTCTTGGAGGCATCTTCTAGCAATGCCAGAACCGGGGCAACAACGTATCTGACTTTTGCCCTCGTGAGGGCTGGACACTTACAAATAAGATGCTTCAAGTTTTGGGTTGCCTCAGATTGATCACATTTCCAGCTTAAGTACATGTGTTGCAGCCAGGCAGTAACCTGTGAAAATTCGCACTAACAATATATAAATACACTCTTTATAAAAACAATAATATAATTAGGTTTGATCAACTTTGTCTGTCCATATAAAAACCTAAATCTGATTATAAAAGAATGTATCCAGTTGATCTAAAACTTTGCCACGACTTCTACCGCTTATACAAACCTCACACATAGCTAATTTTATACTGCAGTTTTGATTTTAAGTAGAATTTACAATACATAATTGGATGAATTCGTCTATAATAATAAAAATATATCAAAACATGTTGCTTAAAAAAATGTTGAATACATTTTCTAACTAAAATATTAAAATGTTTTTAAAGCGAAAGGATCGATTCTTACATTTCTATTTATACCAAAACGTTTCCCCTTTTATCTGTACAGAAAAACGGACTCTTCAATGCCAAACCTCTGATTATATTCACCTCGGAGGACGCCCACTACTCGGTGGAGAAGCTGGCCATGTTCATGGGCTTCGGCAGCGAGCATGTGCGCAAGATAGCCACCAACGAAGTGGGCAAGATGCGTCTGAGCGATCTGGAGGATCAAGTGAAGCTGTGCTTGGACAACAACTGGCAGCCATTGATGGTGTCGGCTACATCCGGAACTACTGTGCTTGGTGCCTTCGATGATCTGGTTGGGATCTCTGAGCTTTGCAAGAAGTACAATATGTGGATGCACGTGGACGCGGCTTGGGGCGGCGGTGCCCTCATGTCCAAGAAGTATCGTCATCTCCTGAATGGCATCGAACGGTTAGTTGGCTCTCTAAGAGTTCCTCAAGTGAGAAGGAAATAAAATAACTTAATTTTCAGAGCTGATTCGGTTACATGGAACCCCCACAAGCTGCTGGCGGCATCCCAGCAGTGCTCCACATTTCTGACGCGTCACCAGCAGGTGTTGGCCCAGTGCCACTCGACCAATGCCACATACCTGTTCCAGAAGGACAAGTTCTACGACACCTCCTATGACACGGGCGACAAGCACATCCAGTGCGGTCGTCGGGCGGATGTCTTCAAGTTCTGGTTCATGTGGAAGGCAAAGGGCAGCCAGGGCCTGGAGGCGCACGTCGAGAAGGTCTTCCGCATGGCCGAATTCTTCACCGCCAAGGTGAGGGAGCGTCCCGGGTTCGAGCTGGTCCTTGAGAGCCCGGAGTGCACCAACATCAGCTTCTGGTATGTGCCACCCAGCCTGCGACAGATGGAGCGCAACCGGGAGTTCTACGACAGGCTGCACAAGGTGGCGCCCAAGGTCAAGGAGGCCATGATCAAGAAGGGCTCCATGATGATCACCTACCAGCCTCTGCGCCAGCTGCCCAATTTCTTCCGGCTGGTGCTGCAGAACTCGTGCCTGGAGGAGTCCGACATGGTCTACTTCCTCAACGAGATCGAGTCGCTCGGCCAGAACTTGTAGTTCCCGCGTGGAAAAGTGAAAGCGAAAACTTGTAATATGGGTTAAGTGTTGAAAACATTCTTTTTAGGCTTATGCCGAACATACATATAATATTGTAGGGTATCGTTAATTACGCCCCGCTTGTATATATACTATTGGATGTCAAGTATTACCTCCAAACAAAGAACAAAATACATACTTATAGGTCTTTTGATTTAGATTGAATCGTGTTCTTTTTTATTGGGAACTAACTAGCAGGAAAAAGTCTCAATCTTTTTAACTAGTTAAAGCCTCTTCCAGGATCGAAGGCAAGAAGTCTTTCTAGCTTTTTTTTGCTTCCTTTGTGATTACGGGGCTCTCTCTCAAAGTGCAGCCAAAGGAACTCTTTTTTTCTTTGTTTTTTAAGCAGATACGAGACATAGTGAGAAAGAACTGAGTCACATCCGTCACTTTTTACTCTGTAAGTTTTAAATTTGAATTTTGTAAATGTCGTCGTCGGATTTCTTTAATTTGCCTGAGTGGCAAGGTTGTCCATACAATCAATTTCAACGATTTTCTAACTTATCCGCCAATGAACACGATGTTTTGATTTGATCCCCAGGAAGGGGACGGTTACGAATGACATCTGCAAAGCAATATATGTATATTCACTACCTTAAAAGATTTACAAATACGTCAATAACAAAATGTTTTTTTTTTCTTAAAATATCTTTTTAAGAATAACAGGAACTTAAACATCACTCAATAGTCTTTAAGATCTCTCCAAACCTTAAGGAAATGCATCATAAATTAGAGGTAGCAACTCTACTTGATCCAGTTCCACTTGCTAATATCATTTCCGCCGGCTTTCTCAACTGCCTCAGCCACGCTTAGGCTCTGACCAGGCTCAATGCCATAGCCGATACGCAGACCGTGTGGATTTGAGGGCGTGCGACAGTCCATGTTGCACTCCTTACGCAACACCGTGTCTACTTCCACAGATGAAAAGAAGGCCACCGACATGGGCAGGTCCCTCAAGCCAATTCGGGATACGCAAAAGGACCGGGTCATGAGGTTCGTCACGTGCATAGCCAGCGCCGCCTTGGGAGCCAGCTCCTCCTTAACCAAATAGCGCAACTCGTCGTGGAAGCTCAGACAGAAGCGGACATGCGGTCCCATCAGCCACCGCATACTGACCAGCATGAGGTGCAGGAAGTCAACGGCTCCGCTCTGCACGACCCAGTTGATGCGGGTCGGCAGAAACCGTTGCTCCTGCTCTGCACCGCCGTCTGCCTCCAGGGCCCTACTGAGGCGCCCGCCCAGGAACGGTGTCTGCGGCTGTGCCTTTGTGGCGATCTCCTCGAGGCGATTAAACATGGCGCTTTCGGTGCCACCTTGCCAGTGGGGACGATGGAAGACCTCGTTCAAGGTGCGATTTCGCTGGAGAGAAAGTCGGGATGCCTCGTAGCTGGAGTAACTGTTTAAAAAGGTGAAAAATTATGCGACTTTCTCGGAAAAAAAGGGGAAGAATACTCACGCCCTGTCTTCCAGCTCGTCGTGGAACTCCTCCCGTAAGCGATACACCCTTTTCCCTTTGGTGATTGCAAACATCTTCATGGCCTTGGCCTTGGCCTCCGAAGCACTGAATGTGGGATTGAACTGGCGGAGAAGCGTCTCGGCGAACTGCTGGCCAGCTCCATAAATGCGAGCGTAGTTAATCACCTTGGCGTGGTCCCTTGAAATGCCGACGGCCTTGGCCGTGATGGAGTGCATGTCACTGCCGTTGGCCTTGCTACCGCTGAGCGTCATCCAGCCGAGCGGCGTTGCTCCGTGCTCCCCACAGGCATAGGCATCGCCCAGAACGGAGGCTATCCAGAGTTCCTGGGAGTCAACATCAGCTCCGACCAGCTTGAATCCTGGGGGCGCCTGCACCATCGAACGCAGCTCCGATCCCAGGCGGTCCGGCCGAGAATTCGAAGCCGTCATCCAGGTGGGCTCCATGGCACGACGGGTTAAGGTGCCACAGGCAACCACCTGGGGACAAATGGCTCCGTAGGCTCGGAGCTGGGCCTTTCCTCCCCTGATCTCAGCAGGCAGTTGCTGCTGGTCCAGCCAGACTACCATTTGACCCATGATGCGATCTCGGTTGTTTCTCCAGTAGGACATCATGCGAGCGATTTCTACGACCCTTGTGGCCTCTTGACAGGACGGATCACCGCTGCTCAGCACGTTCTGGGAGAACTTGTTGAGGAAGTCCCTGGACAAGGGATTGCCCACCCGAAAGGAGGGTCCATTCTTGTGCGGTAGCTTCAGAAAGAAGCAGCAGTCCTCAAGTATCTTATTGCACCACACCCCAGAGCCTTGGTACTGAGTCTCCAGCCTCTGTTGCTTCTGTGACAGCTTCTTATAGTGCTCCCGCTTGCCCAGGTGCTGCTCCAGCTGATCGGAGAGGGAATCCATGGCCAGATCACTCTCCGCCTGCGATGCGCTCTGCCGGGCAAACTCCGGAACGGGGCAACGTTCCAATAACTGTTCCAACGGCAGCCGCTCAACTCCGCCAGTGTCGTTGCGAAAAGGGACGAGGAAGCCCCAGCCTTGTTCTCTCTCGTAGTGCAGTGGATATCCTTCCCAGCAGAGGGACAGGAGCTTGGGGGCTATTTGCATGCCAGTGCTGATTTCGGTGGCTCCCGGAGACCAAAGGTCCTCCGCCTCAGTATCTTCCAGGACTTCTGCAGCCTCTCTTTTGTACCTTTTCGGCGGTGGCTTGCGGCACAGCTTTCGATACCACAGCGGATATCCTGGAAGCAGAGGTCTCCGGGCAGGCAGCAGGGAGTGTTGATCGTACAGATGCTGGAACTTGGCCTGCAGGCGTCGCTGTTCTGCAGTAGTTCCCACATTGGATTGGACCTCATCCCTGGGCAATGGCTTCCGCTTGGGCGGCTGCTTCATTTTCAACTCTTGCACGCTCCAGTCCTCGTCCCACAGCCACAGATTTTGGCGATACTTAGCATCGTGGAGGAGGGAGCAGGCCTCCTCAGCCCTGCGTCCCAAATGGTACTTGGCCTCGATGCTCAGATCCTCGTAGGTGAGCTGCGCCTCGCGAATATATCGCTCCCAGTTGGAGTTCACTGGCAAATAGGCAGAGCCCATCTCCAGCATACCCGCTAGGGAGGCGGGATGGGGAAAGCGCTCGGCATACAGAGGGTACAGCACCCGAAGGACGCGATGAGTGGCCTCTACATCGCTGGCGCAGTAGCTGACCAGCGACTGAAAGCTCTGGCGCACTTGCTCCAGAGTTCCCTCCACGAAGATGTTCCTGGGCTCCTTGGACAGCGGCTCTCCGCCGCAGTAGAGACGGTGCACTTCGACCAAACTATTGAGGGAACTCTGCTCTAGCCAGGCCAAGTCCTCTGCTGCGGGCTCCTTCTTGGACTTGAGCATTGCTCGCTGGTAGCTGGTTACTCCACTAACGCACATGTGCAGCGACATCGTGTCCACAAAGCGCGTGCCCGTGTCCTCGATTAGGTACTGCTCCTTGAGCCTGGCCCTGTCGTAGGATACATTGTGTCCCACCACAAGGCCCGGTCCACTCTCTCCCAGGGGTATCAGTTCGTCGGGAGTGTGGTGAGGTCGCTCTCCGTCGGTCTCTCCATCCACAGGCTCAATTATGGGCACACTCAAACGATGTTTCGTGAGCTTAGGACTCACCCACGAGTACCATCTTTTGGTGCTTACGGCGGTGGCCAGAACGGGAGCCTGTCCCTCGTTGACGCACACCTCCACATCGAAAACAAGTCCTTTTTCCGTCGGGTGATCCACGGGAGTGGCAGTGCCATCTGCTGGATCGTACGCTGTCCAGCCAGCGAAGAAGGCCCATTTCTTGGGCCTCTTTGGGAGCTCTGTGCACTGGACCAGCGGCATCAGCAGCTCCTCGTAAGGCTGCACCTGCTCCCTGGCTATGTTGTGGAAGTGCTCCTCGATATTCGCGCCCCGCAGCGGAGGCAGTTTCAGCTGGACGTCTGCCTGAGGAGCACTGCTCTCAATGTCGACGCCATGCCGCCGCAACTCGTCCTGGTACGTCTTGGCGGAGGCAAGCTGCTGCTCCGAAACGATGCGCGGCGCCTGAGGAAACAGCTGCGCATGCAGATTCCGCGAGATCATTTGCACCTTCACGAGATTCTCCGCATACTCGCCTGGGCTGCCTGCTTCATTGTTTTCCGTCTGCTTGGGCTTGTTGGGCGTCGTCTTCTGCAGAGGCTTCACCTTCCGGTAGATCTTGATACTGCTGCTGGCATAGCGCTCCCGGCTGGCCTTGCTGGCATAGTTTCTGAACACGACCCGCTGCATTTTAATTTACAAATCAAACATTTTTCAATGCGCTCCGAGTCCAACCGCTGCGTTTTTGTTATTATTCCCCTGTTTTTCGGCAATTTCACAAAATGCGGTCATACTGCTCATTTTGAAATTCGAAAATGTTCTTTTAAAGTGAGTTTGCATTAAGGCTTAATATTCAATTTAAGTTATATGAACTTAACTGAAATGTTTCTTATACCAGTAAAAAAGCGAAGCAAATTGACAAAGAAGCATTACCAAAATTCTTGGCTGTCAATAACATAACAATAACTTTAAAAAAAGGTAATCGCAAACTAATTTAAATGAGACATATTTTCCTTGTAGTATGTTAAAAGACGTTTAATTTAAAGTTATGCTTTATAAAGAAATTAGGTTTCGGTCAAATTTCAAGGCATAATTACTAATATTCGATCCAAAAGCACATGAAATCTAAATTACTCTGAGTTATCATGATTTTTATAAGTAGACCATTTAACACTGGTACAGGTCGTTCTTTTATGCTATTCATATATCGTAACATTATTTTTAAATCAAAAACGTTAAAGTTTTCTACTGGAAATATCGCAGTTTAAATTTGATTAATAAATTTTAAACTTTATAAAATGCTAGAATTTATCGATACCAAACCAAATTTGACAAAGTTTTAAATCCATAGCTAAAAAAACCGATCTTAACAAATACTTAATTTGAATAGAATCACATTTAAGTTTCCCATTTCTTGTAATATTGTTCTATGAACAATTATTTACCATTAAGTTATGTGTTATTTCACAGAACTTGGCTAACAAAAGGATCAAATATATTTATTTTGTTCTTCTAATAAAAGAATAAAATATCTTTATGTTGTGCTCCTAATTGGTCGTTGTGTAAGTATCTTTGACCAACTCTGTATTTCCAATCTAAACTTAACAAACTTCTAATATATTTTCACTATACATTACCATTACCAATTCGAGCCACATCCCAGCGGAATCCTTAAATATATAAGTTGAAGTAATATTCATAATTGAAATAAGCTCAATTTGGCGAATAAAAAACATTTTATTCAGTTTGCTATAGAGAGTTGAAACACTTTAAAACACACACAGACTTTTCAGAACCCTTGTAAGTGGAAGAAGTAGTGAGAAAAGAACGAGTCTCTTCAGTTAATTTATGTAAAAAGGCTTTCGCACGGTACAAAACAATGGGAGAAGCGCTTTTGGAAAACATTTTGGCAAAATACTGCGCACCTGGCCAGGCCGACGCCAACACACTCGCTAACAGACGACAATAACATGTAAATTTGGACCGTCTTGATCTGAACTAGATCTGTAGGTTGCGCATGCCGCCGTTAATGCCGCCCTGCTCGACGTTCCAGATGACCAGCTGGCCGTCGACGCCGGAGGTGGACACCTTGCTGGCACTGTCCTTGTCCCCGGCGTACAGGCGGACGCTGGTGATGGCGTTCTGGTGGATGGAGTCCACCACCGTGTCCGTGTTCTCCGTGCGCATGTTGCGGTCCATCGACTGGAAGATGCGCATGGCAGTGATGCCGCTGGACTCGCGCTTCTGCGACTTGTCCAGCTTGCCGCTGAGCACCAGCTTCCCGTCCGCGGTCAAGCTGTACAGCAGAGGTACACAACTGTAGCCGGCCACCACCACGGAGGTGGGCGAGACCCACTCGCAGGAGAGGAATGGCAGGTAGCCGGTGCGGCAGCGGATCACTGTGTTCCCGTTGGTGGCATCCGCGATGCTGACGCAGCTGTCGTGCCCCACCCAGCAGACCTTGTTGCCGTCGCTGGAGAAGCTCACGCTGTTGATCCAGCCGCCGCCCGATGTCAGCGAGTTGCGGAACTCGGCCATCAGCTGGCCAAGGGGCTTGCGGTTGCCCCAAGGCGTCGGAGACGGCGGCTCCTCGATGTCCTTGATGAACGCCGAGAAGACGCGGACCTTGTAGTCCGTAGAGCCGGCCAGTAACAGAACGTTGTTTGGGTGCCAGTCCAGCGAGGTGACCGTCGAGCGGATGGGCTTCTTGATGTGCTTCGACACCCACCAGTCGTTCTCCGACTCGAAGTAGCACACCGAGATGAGGCGAGCCCCGGATCCCACAGCGAACTTGTTCTCCGCCGGCGACCACTTGACGCAGGTGGCCGCCCGGTTGATCCGCAGCAGCACCAGCGTCGGCTTCCACTTGCCGTCCTCGCCCTGCGTCCACACGTACGCGTTCCGGTCGGCGGCGCAGCTCACGATGCGGTTGGTGTTCTTGGCCCAGTCGATGCCCATTACGCGGAGATCGTGCTGGTTGAGCACGTCCGCCAGCTTCCAGTCGCTGCCCTCCCGCTTGTAGATGTGGATCTCGTGGTTGTTCGGCGATAAGGCGATCTCTGCGGGCAATCTGGGTGAGTCACGGCAACGGGTGAGTAATGGGAGCAATGGCACTTACGCGTCCGGTCCTTGTTCCACGCATGGCAGGTGATGGAGGCCAGCGAGGTGCCAAAGGTGTAAGTCTCGGCCATGTTGCGGCGTCTAAATGCGCTCGGAATGCAGTCCTGATCCCGATCCGACTCCAACCACACACGTAGATTGTTCCTCGTTAGCGGCTCACCGGGAGTGCAGTTCGGCGTTTGGGGCTCGAGTGGGCGTTGTTTCCGCTGGCTGCGCGCTCCGCTTCGCTCTAGTTTTAATCGCGGACTCTGGGCCGTCTACACGATTAAGCTAGCGTTGAAGGATAGTGGCTGCTGTTTCCCTGCTCTCCGGAGGAGACAAACGGCGTGAAAAAGTAGTTTGGAAAAGTAAAATGCAGAAAATTAATCACCCGAAGAGCTCAAGTGTGACCGCTGTTTGACCGATTCAAAACGCCAAGGTAACGCGTGAAAAACATACTGATCTGTTGATAATATACGTAATAGTTTAGACTCAAACCAATTTGGTATATTTTGGCGCCCTTGCAACGGTCCCACAGATTTAAAGCGGCGTTGTTTTCTTTTAAAACAAAACCATTGTTTTCCTCAGTAAATAAGTAATTTGCAATAAATAAGAAATGGAAGCAGTTTGTGCCGCCTTGGAGCCGATGTTCCCCTGCCGGGAGGCAGCCATAACCACCTTGGGTGAGCTCGTAGGCGACGCAAGGGAGGCCTATCCCTCCGCCATATACTTGTTTGGACACAGTGGAACGGGCAAAACGGCTCTAACCCGCGCGTTTCTCAAGGAATGCGGCAAACGACAGGGCGTCCGAACTGCCCACCTGAACGCCATTGAGTGCTACACCACCAAGATCATGCTGGAGAACGTGCTGGACGCACTCACGCAGCCACATGGAGGAGGGGCCTCGATAAAGGCCGACAACATGGTGGAGTTTGTGGAGCAGCTGCGGCGGGCGGAGGCCCCTGGCTTCATCATCGCCGTGGACAACGCCGAACGCCTGCGCGATATGGATGCCAACGTGCTGCCAGTGCTCCTGCGGTTGCAGCAGCTCACCAGCCTCAATCTGTGCGTGATCCTCCTCTCCCAGCTGCCCTTCGAGAAGTTCTACAACAAGACGGGTCTGAGCGAGGTCATCAGCCTGCACTTGCCGCAGTACAACAAGGCGGAGACGCAGCGCATTCTAGGCTCGGATTTCGAGCAGGCACGCGGCCACTTGCTGGAGCAGTTTGCCAAGGACCCGCGGCGCCTGGAGATCTGCGAGGCAGCCATGACGGAAAACTTCTACAACAACTACTTGAATCTCTTTCTCAGCGTCTTCTACAAGGCGTGTCGAGACCTCCCGGAGCTCCAACTGACGGCCAGAAAGTGCTTCGCCGTCTACCTCGAGCCCGTCCTGGACGGCGCAGTGGAGGCCAGCGACATCTCCCGCCTGTGGCGGCACATAGCGGGTCCTCTGAGGGCGGCCCTCACCCAGATCTATATGCGCATCGAGAAGCCGCTGGAGGAGAGCGCCGAGAGCTCTGCCTCCATTGAGGATCAGAGCGTGCGGAAGCTGGCGCAGTCGCTGGAGCTGCCCTACTACGCCAAGTTCCTGCTGATCGCCGCCTTTCTGGCCAGCCACAACGCCGCCAACCAGGACAAGCGGCTCTTTGTGAAGCACCACGGCAAGCAGCGCAAGCGGATGCAGACGGTCAACGCCAGAGCCAAGGTACCATCATATGTCCTAGTAACTTGCAGCAAAAGCCTTAACGATTCCATTTTTAGACAACCGAAAAAATGTCCACCACCTTGGGACCAAAGTCCTTTAGCATCGACCGCCTGCTGGCCATCTTCTACGCCATTCTGGAGGAGAAGGTCGGCCTGACCTGCAACCTGCTCTCCCAGATCTCAACGCTGGTCCACCTCAAGCTGCTCAGCTTCGTGTCCGGCGAGCAGAACATCATGGACGGCTCCGCTCGCCTGCAGTGCACCGTGGGTCTGGAGTTTGTTCTCCAGATCGGCAAGGTGGTTGGCTTCAACGTTCGCCAGTATCTGTGCGACTTCATGTAGCAGCTGTCAGTTCTTAAATATATTTAATAAATAGTCCGGTACGTCGCTAATGTGTATGGTCTCCGAGAGTCTGGTGTCTCTGCTGCGCAGCTTCATCAGCCCGTTCTTCAGTGTCTGTTCGTTCACAACCAAGGTATAGGGCACTCCGAGCATATCCGATTCCCCAAAGTGGTCCGCCAGCTGCCGGTTGTCTTTGGCCGCGAAGAGTCCACTGCCCTGCCGGAGTCGCAGGCCAGCGTGGCTTAGGACGTGCTTAAGATGCAGACAGAGGTCGTCCAAGTCACCCGAGAGTACAGAATCCTCCAGCAGACCAGCGATCCCACATTGATACGGTGCCAGGGCGCCATTGAGCAGCAGAGATTGAGCGTCTCTGCCGTGGTCGCAGCCGTCTAGAAGAAGGGCTTTAAGGGAAGCATTAAAATTAACTAGAGAACTTAAAGAATGCTCGATCCTCTTACCGCAGGTGGCCGTCTCCAGTTCGATGACAGATCGGATGACGGTGGGTTGCACAGACTCTCCTGTCCGGCCATCCGGCAATCGGATGGATTCTTCATCGTCTCCCAGCCTCACCATGCTCAGTTGCTCCACGGTCACTTCTCCAGCCTGCGATCTCAGATCGATGGCTTGATAGCTCTTCGGATCGAGCTCCTCGGGCAAATCGCAGGGCACGATGCGGATGCGACTGGGGTTCGAGGAGAGGCGCATCCACCAGATCTTGCTCTCGCGCTGTATGTTGTAAAAGTGCTCCAGGGCGCGGTCCGGCTCCACCAGGAAGTCGGTTGTCAGAATGGAGACGGGCGACGTGACACTGAAGAGCGGATTCCCGCGGAGGCAGGAGGCACTGGAACTGCTCTGATGCTTGACGACCGTGGGACATTTCGCCTTGCGGGGATGCTCTTCGAGGAGCCGCTGAATAAGGGAACCAAATGCGGTGGTGCGGGCGAAGGAGAAGCGCTGCTCCAGAGGAAACGTTGAACTGATGTCGGGGATGCCGCTCAGGTGGGCAGCCAAGGGACGCAGGCTCAGCCACTGCCTTTGCAGCTGCCCGGCGTAGGCGCGACCGTGGGAGAGCAACTCCAGTTGGTTGCCGGCAAGTTGGTGGCGGAGGAACCCGGCAGAGGCCAGAGACTCGAAGCACCGCTGGACCCGGCTCATTGCTCCAGCGGTATGTTGCCCGGCGGGGAGACAAAGTAGTCCTCGTCGGTCACCTTTGCGTTGCGCAGCACCTGGCTGCGGCAGTCGCCCTCCGTCACCTGGTCGTTGCGTAACTGGAGCTGCTGCTGCTCCAGCACCGTGTATAGCGGGCGCACGTCCTCCGTGTTGATGTGGGCTATCTTGTCCGCGAACTGGATGCTGCTCTTGAGCGTGGCGAGCGCCCGCTCGCTGTCCAGATCCACCAGGGAGAGGCGCTCCAGTAACTGAATGGTTTTCGTGTCGATCTCGATGGGGCTGGCGCTGGCGGTGTCCGGAAAGGCGGTGTCGACCGGCGTCTGCGGCACCTTGGTGGGATGCGTTAGCTGCTTAAAGTCCAATTTGGGTGCTTTTTCAGTCGCTTTTCTTGCAATTTTGCAATAAAATCGTTTAATCAAGGGCCGCCACATTTTTGCCTTAGGGATACAGTGTGGCCAAACTTCTGGCAGAACATATAAAACATTTGACTTTTTTAAACGTCCGACCCACGGTCACACTGACGCTCCGGCTTTTATTTTTCATCTGCGAATTTATATTTGTTTTGCTTTGCTTTTAAACTGAAAGTAGAGAGCCGCAATGCCGTACGCCAACCAACCGTCGGTGCAGATAACCGAGCTGACGGACGACAACGTCAAGTTCGTGCTGGAGGACACCGAGCTGAGCGTGGCCAACAGCCTGCGGCGCGTGTTTATCGCCGAAACGCCGACGCTGGCCATCGACTGGGTGCAGCTGGAGGCCAACTCGACGGTGCTTTCGGACGAGTTCCTGGCGCACCGCATCGGCCTGATCCCGCTCATCTCCGACGACGTGGTGGAGCGCCTGCAGTACACGCGCGACTGCATCTGCCTGGACTTCTGCCCCGAGTGCAGCGTGGAGTTCACTCTGGACGTCAAGTGCAACGAGGAGCAGACGCGCCACGTGACCACCGCGGATCTGAAGTCGAGCAACGCGAAGGTGCTGCCGGTGACGTCGCGCAACCAGGGCGAGGAGGACAACGAGTACGGCGAGAGCAACGACGAGATCCTGATCATCAAGCTGCGCAAGGGCCAGGAGCTGAAGCTGCGCGCCTACGCCAAGAAGGGCTTCGGCAAGGAGCACGCCAAGTGGAACCCGACGGCGGGCGTGTGCTTCGAGTACGATCCGGACAACTCCATGCGCCACACGCTGTACCCCAAGCCGGACGAGTGGCCCAAGAGCGAGCACACCGAGCTGGAGGACGACCAGTTCGAGGCGCCCTACAACTGGGAGGCCAAGCCGAACAAGTTCTTCTTCAACGTGGAGTCCTCCGGCGCCCTCAAACCGGAGAACATTGTCGTCATGGGCGTGCAAGTGCTGAAGAACAAGCTCTCCAATCTGCAGACGCAGCTCAGCCACGAGTCCCAGAACGACGCCCTGGCTGTCTGAGTTTCTGAGTTACGATAACATATGTTTATTTTTAGTTTATAAAAAGTGCTGCTAGTGCTGCTGCCTAATCCTTGAACAAGCTGTCTATGTTGATGCCCACGCCGGCGTCCTTTTTCGCTTTGCTGGGAGCGGGGGACGAAGACGACGACGAAGTGGTCTGCTGGTAGCTTGCAGCCTCCTTGAAGTCACTCACGAGTTGGGTCTTGACGTCGGCATCCAGGTCGGGAAGGTTTTCCTCTGCGGCGGACGTCTCCAGGCGGGACTGCTGGCGCTGCTCGGCGAGGAGGTCCAAAGCGGTGTCGTAGATTCTCTGCTCATCGAGCGCTCCCTGCGACTTGAGGTCCTGGTAGATCTGCACGAAATGCTGCGACTGCGTGGTCCGCCTGTGGTCCAGCAGGTTTATGGTCTCCTGGGGTCTGTTCTGCTTGTGCAGCTTCCTATTTGGGTGGGAAGCCGGGTTGTAGTAAGGTTACTAGCATAATTTTTTGGACTTACGCCCTCACAACGTCCTCCGCGTAGAATATGTTGCGCACTGGAATGTCGGGAGCGGGCCGATCGAACCGGGGTTCGGCCTTTGGCGGAAAGGCGGCGTACACATCGTACCAAATGGGCTTATCCTCGGCTTTCACGGCTCCTCCACGCAGCAGGCCCTGAACTCTGCCAATTAACAGAATTATTGAAACAGTAAGTATACTCTTGGGTAGCCACTTACCTCGTGAAGATGGTTCCGATCTTCTCCAGCCTACTTTGGGCCATTTTTATAAAGTTTTAATTGATTTTATTGGAAATGTAACAAAATAGTATTACGACACGCGGATTATCGATTAGCAATAACTGTTATCGATAACTGAAGGCTTATCGGCGGTAACTAAGGGTCTGTTAAAATTCCATATATTTAAAGATTCTCCAAGTCTGAAAGCTACAGTTAATTTATTTTCACTTAAAGACTTTAATTGTTTTAAATTATTCTATTAAAAACCCGAAAGAGCTGCCACTTCGCTGGAATAAGAGTAATGTTTACGTTTAGCAGGCCGTCTGCCTGTCTGAAAGTTCCAATTGGAGACATGTGGCAGCCTGCTGGCCAGAACAGCCCCCAATGGGCCTTGTCACCATTTTGCCACTACCGCAGTACGGTCATACTGGACGCAGATTCCAGCAGTAAAAAAAATGCTCGTCTTAAGTTGTCCCACTGTTTTCTGTTAGTTTTCTGTTAAATCAAGAGCGCTCCCCTCGCGAAGTGCGAAAAACAACGCAAACGGGCGGCTTCGTTGGATATATTGAAATACAATCGACCCAAATACTGACACGCTGCAGTGCACTGTGACCGTTATACCGTATTTGTATCGTATCGATGTGTTGTGATTGTTTGTACAGGTGCAAAATCGATCTACAGAATTGAGTCAATTGGGCGAAAACTGCGACTCGGAGAATACCAGACATTACACTCCGCTGGCCCCGATTGTTGCTATTGGAAAATGTTCGGTCGGAAAAATTGTGCCACCGCTTCGCTGTAGTGTGCGTGTGTGCCGTGTGTGTGCCAGCAATTTAAGTTAATTAAAAACGTTAGCTAACTCTCGATTTTGCCACCCCCGCCATGAGTAACTATCATCCGCATCCGCACGCGCTGCCCCATCCCCATCCGCAGCAGCTCCAGAATCAGCTGCAGAATCACCTCCAGAACCAGCTGCCGCCCCCGCAGCAGCGCCACAATCCCACGCCCAACGCCGCATCCTCCTCGGCGGCAGCCGCCTCCTCATCCATTCTGGTCGCCCAGCCGCCGCAGCCGCTGATTAGCAACTCGCTGGCCATCCGCCAGGAGATCCAGCGCTTCGAGAGCGTCCACCCATCCATCTATGCCATATACGACCTGATCGATCTGCTCCCGCAGGCCGATGCCCAGATAGCCCAGTCCATTCGTGACCATGTGGTGTGCATTGAAGGTGAGTTATCCAATAAATGGATTGTCTATATATCCTTTACTGAATTTGCTATAAGAAATAAAATTATATGCCTTCTCATAGTATTAATTTCTGCGATTATAAAAATAGGCTTAAGATATCAATTAAATATTTGTATTTCCTTGAAAGTATTCCTCATGATTTCAATTATTTTTCAAGAACTCTAAACACGTTCCTTCATGCTTTTTCTGGTTTTTGAGTTTGAGGATTGCTTTTCGAATGCCCTGCAATTTGTTTTGATGGTAAAAAGAGTCATCTCGCAATCTGGCAATTTATGCCCAAGTCAGCGGAGGAATTTCGACTTTGTGAGGCACGCTGGCAGCAGCACGGACAGCTCATTGGCTTTCATGAGGGCAAGATGTCCGGGCGAAATCCTTTGATTAAACATGTTTATCGCCGGCAATTGTATCCACACCTTCATTGTGCTATTTGTTATGGGCAGCGAGCGTCTGGGCTTGTGGTCGTCTTTGTTTGGAGTGCTCTATGCAAATCTCTGGCCGAACATCTATGGAGCAGCGGCAGCGCAACCCCTGTGCGGGGATTATTGTTGCCAAAATGCCCATTGAAGCGGACCGGGGCCATTGAAAGTGTTGTCGTTCGGAGCGGAGCGCCCGTTGTTCCTCGAAATAAAGGGCTTCGATTTTTTTTTTTATATTTTTGTATTTTAAACAAGCTTTTCTGCCCAATAATTTCCACACTGTGTGTGTGTGTGTGCCTGTTGTTTGTATGCGGGGCATGAAATTTGATGCCCTCTTCCTCTTGCGCTGGCTCTTCCTCTTCTGCTTTCGCGTCATCCTCGGGTTTTCTGTGGCAAACAAAAAAAAAAAACTGAAACCGTTCACAAAATCAAACCGAAACCCGAAAACCGGTTCTAAAATGGTTTATTAGAAAATCTCTCGTCGAGCAGCAGCAGCGGCAGCAACAACAAAAGGCTCACCAAAAATGTAAACAAAATCGTCAGAGGCAGCGGCAACGTGCATGCGATGTCCAATTCATGAAGTGCTTTCCCAACCATTGTCCGCTTGTTAACGTAACTCTCTAGAAACGCTCGTAAGAGTGCAACCTGTGGCAAGAACTATTTGCCTGATTCGTGTAATCAGGAACTTATTTGGATGAATTCGTGAAACTGATCGCATAAACTGGCTAACAGAGACTGGGACCTCTGTTTGCGCTCTTTTATCGTGCAAACCTGTTATGATGCGCGGGAATACGATCTCGTAAACCGTTTTGCACGCGACTGTCTTATTGGCATTGACCCGAACCCCAACCAGATATATGCTTGTATGCTGTATGGCTGTAAGTCCAATACCAATACCGATTCTAATTTGCTGTCAGCGTGATGAATGATGTTTTCGGATTGGATTCCTATTGGCTTTTCCCGTTCGAAATGCTTATTTTTGGTAAAAGTCTGGCTAACGGTGAAGTAACAAATCGGGAAGGTCAAAAGTATTGAGCTTTGAAGACGCTCAAAGGTAAACAAAAGAAAATGATAATTCTGATATATTAATAAGCTTGTCTTATGATATTTTTGCTTAGTATTTTAATCACAGCTGTAAGTAAATCAGTTCGAATTTTAAACACTGTAAATGCGCGCGAAAGGGCAATGAACTTTATTCATATCAATACGAAAAGATATCTCTTTTTCGTATGCAGTAACTGCATCAAGTTAATTTAAAGCAGCAAATGAACTGTTTTTTAAGGAATAAAGATAATGTCTACATGTATATTTGCTTTAAAAAAATACATACCTAAGCCTTCTGTAAGCTTGACTATTGTCTGAGCTCGCCATGTGCCATTTAAAATTAGCATATTGAGCGATAAATTGCTTTTTAGAAATATAAAAGGCTGAATCCCGCATTAAGATTCTTTGACAGAGCATAAATAGTGAATCGATTCAACGATATCAGCATATTAATCGCATTATGGTGACCAATCGATAATTGTATTTCAATTGTACCTGGAATAACCCCTCGCTTGAATGCAATGTTTACATAAACACAAAGGCATACTGACTGCCTGTTTGTTTGTAAACACGAAGGTAATAGTCGGCCCTAGCAGAAAGGCCGCCGGCGTCGGTGAAAAACAAATTTCCTCTCTTATCTGAAATGGATAGCGAGCGACTCCCCATTAAAGCGATTGCAATTAGCCTCAACGGCATTTCGTTGGTTGGTTGGTACCCTTTCCCCGAACGGGTACGTTCATTCCCTCCCAAGTTTGCTCATCTTACATGCTTTAGCTTGGCTTTCGTTTAAATAATTGATGATTACGAATGATTATTTTATGCTAGTCTATGGGAATTTGTTTGCAGACTAAGCACTTGGCGTCTTTGCCGCTCCAACCTCTGCGACCCAGTTCTCATTATCCCAAAATGGCTTTAAAGTCTCTCCCAAAAAGTTATTATATTTTCATCTAATTGAGATTTAATGACTTTTTAATTTATTTACAGTTGCCGCTGTGTTTTCTTGTTTTTCGTAGGTATTTATAGTTTAATTTGAATCTTATCTTCCTTTGATTCTCATTTCAATAAAGTCAAGATAATATATTATAATTGCTTCCACAAATATTTGAATTTGAATTGCCTTTTCTCGCTAGGTGTCTTATCTCATTTGAATTGCTTTTATGGTGTATCATTAAGTGATTTAGTTATCAAGAGCTGCAATATGAGAGCACAAAGCAGGTCGGCAACAATTTGTTATTGGAAAGCTTGGTAGCTGCCGGCTGTCTCTCTATTCCCGATTTAACTCAACTTTTGGCCTCTTATCTGTCGGCGATTTGGCTTGCCGTCTTTATTGCCGCCTAGCTTTCGGCTAGCTTGTTTATTTACTTTTAATTGTACAATAATATTGACGGGCGTACTTTTGCGGAGAATTGTTTGCCGCTGTCATATCAGTTTTTTTTTTTTGCGTATATATATTTTTTGTTTTATTTTACATTCCGTGCTTCTGTTTGATATGACTTTTTGTGTGTGTGTCATTCGGAAGTGGAAATTGTTGTTGTGCGTCGATACGCTCGAGAGCATAACATGGAGATGCCATTGGGGCCACAAATACTGGCATTAACATCACAAATGCAGTTTACACACACAGAAAAAAAAAAGATTTTTTTGGGCTGGGATTTTGTTTTTTCATTTTATTTGTTATGTATTGTAAAGTCTTTTTTGTTCTAACAAGAAGCGTATCCTTAAAAGATACAGTTTCGATATTTCAAAGTCGCCGTAACCGGTAACTTTTTTGGAGGCGTTAAGAAGTTGTTCCAGACGGTAGTATAACACGTTTAGCGATCCGTGAAGATTTACAAAAACAATGCTTCTGAAATTTGGCGTCACACCGCCGCGATCTCAAGCTTGCAACAACAAATCAATGCTTTTAGGGACGCACATGAAGATCGTTTGCTCGCACACTGGCACTGGCTCATGACGACTGCTCTTTATATTATATCTTGTGCCCATGCCTGTTAAAACGTATATAAAACCGTGATTTCCTCGTGTCTTTTAAACATAACGTCGCTATATGTTTACTTTAAAGTTCATTACTCGTTTATTTATAAAATCGGTGGCAGCTCCTGGTATTTTTTTGCTATGTTTGTAGAGAAGCCCAAGCTTAAATAAGCCGTGAAATTACAAAAACAATGCACCTGAATTTTGATATCAGAGAGGTAAAAGGTAAAAAAAATTGTTTGATGCGTATGAAGATAGTCGATAATTGCAAATTTGTTCTTGAGTAGTAAACAATAGTTCAAAATAGAATACTTGAGTACGGGATTGCTGTAATTTTATATTTGTCGAAATTTAATCGCAAAAAGACAGAATAATAGACAAAATGTCATAAAATGAACTCTGCAATTTATGCTTGCTCATTCTGTCTGTGTTGTAGCTTGGTTGCCCTTTTTTCTGGCTCGTTGCGTACTATTTTGTGCCCATCACTGGCTTATGCTGCTGTTTATTTCTAGTGTTATTTATTGTACTTTTAATAAACACAATATTTCTTTGTGTGCGTGGATTACCAAATTTCAGTGGCACGACAGCGGCACATGTGCAACCGGCGGAGTCGATGGCATGCGTGTTCGTCATCTGCTCCACACCCTTGCCCTCCTCCTCATCGCTGCATTCCTACAACTACGGCACTGCCCTTTCCCTCAGC
>VNJS01012072.1:0-13410 GCA_008042575.1 Drosophila watanabei | reverse complement strand
GTCGTAAACGCGAGTTAATTGTCCGCTAATTTTTTCTTTTCGATTCGAAAAAAAAAGGTTCAAGCTGCAAAATTTACCATCGGAGTATTAGGAGGATATTAAATACAATTATCCTCGCTCATATGGAGTGGCTAAAATAATTCATTCGAATTCAAATTATTCGTAGAAAGAGAATTATGGTACTAAAGATTGTGGTGTTAGACTTTAGGTGCAAACTTTTTTCAGATTTGAGAGTTAACCGGCCCCAGGGAAATAAAGTCTTTGTGATATGCATTTATATACGTGCACATATTTTGGCATATGCCTTTGGTAAGGCCCAATCGATACATTACAAAAGGTTTTGCAGCGTAGATTATTCAAATCTTTGAATGTTAAAAATATACCCCTCCTTTCAAAACAAATTGAAATTAATTTATTTATTTTACTCAACTTTTATATAAAAATTAAAAAAAAAGTATTTATTCTGCAATTATTGTGTTATAATTGAATAATAAGAATTAAATTTCATTAAAAAAATACAAATTGCTTAAATAAAATTTTTCTAGTTTATAAATAATCAAAAAAAAACAGGTATACTTAATGTTTTCAACTTTACAGCTCAATTTTTTGGTAGCAATTTTTATTTTACTCATAACTCTTATTTGCAATCCCTGAAAAAATTAGTTCAGTTGATCTCTTTTAGCCTCTCTGTAGCTCTATGTTTAAGTTCGGTTCCTGATTCGTATTTATTTCTTTTGAAGACTTAAAAAAAAAAAATATTTTATAGATAGACTAAACTTAATAAAATTAAATTAAATTATGCGTTGAACACATACACACATAAATAAACTCCATCTAAGCCTGCTAAGAAAGTGAAGAGGGGAGTCATCTATAAATAAAACTGATACTGTAGAACATCTGGTTTTGCAGCTTTAAGATAAATGCGAATGAGATATATACAGATGTGCATAGCTATCCACCAAATATGGAGTATATCTAGACGCATCCACCGCTACCAAAGCTGCGGGCACCATGCAAGATTAAGATTATAAAATCACGTCTTTTCACCTTTGCGCTTCGAATTTGTATTTTTATTTCCATTTTAAGCCTCCGGGGTTTTCTTTAATTTGTCACCCAAATAAATAAAAATCATTTACCGTTTGCTGCCGCGTGTGCATGCTCTTTCTATGTAAATTTATTGTATTAATTTTTATTTTTGCGCTAAGACGGTTTTCTTGCTTCCCTTTTGTGCCGTTTATTCCCGAAAAACGGATGCCTGTAACTATAGTGGCATCTCAAAGTTATCAACTATTCCGAAACTTTTCGAGAATGTAATAACTCCTCACTTGCAGCACTTGTGCAGATCCGTCATTTCCCCATGTCAGCATGGATTTATGAGGCGGAGATCAACCCCTACAATTCTCCTGCAACTTACCTCATTTGTTATTAGAGGTTTTCAACGCAACCTTCAAGCCGATGTGATTTACACGGACTTTAGTAAAGCCTTTGACCTGGTTTACCATTCTCTTCTTGTAAGGAAACTCGACTTAATTGGGTTTCCCGTTGATCTACTTGAATAAATTTTGAGTATTTTGTCTCACAGAACTCAAAAGGTTGTTTAAATGCTCTCTCCAAATTCCTCAGTCTCACATCTGGCGTCCCACAAGGTAGCCATCTCGGCCCACTGCTATTTACATTGTTCATCAATGACCTTCCGCTAGTTTTAACTCTCGTGTGCTTGTGTACGCTGACGATGTTAAACTATGCCTGCAGTATAAGGACAGCTCTTGCCAGTTGGACATAGAATCGGATCTTAATAATTTTCAGGCATGGTGACGTGCTAACCTATTACATCTTAACAGCTCCAAGTGCACACTGATGCCATTTTCACGTGTCACTCCCCAGTATGCCACTAATATGCTTAATGATTGCGCTTTGGAAAGAATAACTCTTGTCGATGATCCAAGAGTCCGCCTTGATCCTAAACTTTCGTTCTCTGAACATATTTCCTGCGTGCACTCATAAAAATATTTTTCTATACTTAAGAAAAATCGCCATAAAAAATAATCGCCCTAAATCTAAGAAAAATTTTTTAGTATTAAGAAAGTATTGATTTGAATTGAAGGCAAGGCACCTTTAAAACAAGGAAAGCCACCTTAAATAACATTTTTTATGGTTATTTTTACATTTTTCCTTCAATTTAGGGCAAGGTTTTCTGATTTGCTTCGTTTAATTTCTTCCTAAATCTACGGGCGATTTTTCATGAAACCATGGCGAAATTCATGCCGAAAAATGTCGCACACGTGCGCTTATAGTTCCCAACTGGTTCTAACATCCCCAGCATGAAGTGACGGTTGCCGGCCAAGTCTTAGATATGTATGTGCTACTACATAAATAGCAAGTATCTACTTTTGATAGTTACTTACTCCAAAAGTAACTATATTTTGTCTTAATTAATACAAAATTACCCTTAAATTGATGGTTTTTAATCGCGCCATTTACATATACAAAAAATATAATTAGTCATAAAAAAACTTAAAACAATACACAACAGTTTACCCTCCATTAGAGATGAAAAAACCTCGATATATTGATGTATCGCCGTTTTTAAAAGTATCGCAAGTAAAACAAAATTCGCAAATCGCCCTAAAACAAAAAAATTTTTCTAGATTTAAGGAAAATCGTCCTAAGTTTGAGAAAGATTCTTTCCTAAATTTACGGCAAGTTTTTCTTAAATTTAGGGCGACTCGCCTTTGAATCCGTTTTTAGGGCGAATTTCTAAATATACGGGCGAAAAGCCGCTTTTTTATGGCGATTTTAGGTAAAAATTTCTATGAGTGTACAAATAGTTTATATTTATATTATTTTTAATATTTGAAAGGATTGATTCTATGCAAACAGTCAAAATCGTCATCAAAATGAAGGTTTTTCGGAAAATCCGGGCCCTTCTGAAAACTGAGGGCCCGGGGGGAACCCACCCGTATACCCCCCCTCTCGGTGGCCCTGCAAGTCCGACTCAAAACATTTAGATTTGTCAATAAAATTTTCAAAAATATGCTCAACTAGTACAGAATTCTTCTTCCCGGCGTCTGTTTCCCCATGCAAATACTGCAAAAAGTGCTTGTTTGCAGACCGACATGTTTGCTAAAAATATCCGTAACTTTAAGGGCAGCAGATCTTGGTTAATTTATACACTAGACAAACCACAGTTTACCACAGTTATAGACTTTTTGTGGGTCGGAACGAGATTCACAAAGTTGTACTCTATAGAAACTGAAACATGCTTTCAAAAAGGGGGCTATCAATATTGACGGTTTTGTAATATGTAAATTACAAATATAAGACGATAAATTTACCAAGTTTGAAAATTTTTTCACAGGTCACAAAACATTAATTTTCTGTTTCTACACACCTTGAGCTTTCAGAAATTGGAGAACTTGTTCCCAAAAAGGTGATATCCTAAAAAATGTCGCAAATATAAAATCAAGTGCAGCAACCAAGGTCCAAGCTCTAGAAAATTGTGTGCTACCATATGTTAGCTTTGAGCGTTAACAGCTGATCTAGTTAATCGAAATGATCGGTTTTAGGATTTTTTTTTATATTATACTACTATCTATCTGCAGCTAGAACAACCAAATCGGCCATTGTGGTGGGGTCAGAAATACATTTTTTATAAAATAACTTCTTGCTAGAATGAATTTGTGATGGTGTGGAATAAACATCAATAGACCACAGAAACAGCTTTTTTTGCCCTTAGTAAATAAGATCTGATATGATGTAAAAAAGAGCATTTGCTTTTCATTTCCACCAGACAAAGGTTCCCGTTTTGCAAATCGCAAAAATCTTACGGTATCTTGAACGGGAGGACCGATTTCCGACCATAATATATAAACTCATAACCGAGAGGTAAGCAAGATATTTAAAAAAAAAGGGGAAGTTGTAATTATTTTTCAACAAATTGACGTATTGTTTATATGACAGCTTTATGCTAAATTAGACCGATCCGGTCCTTCCGACATATGTACGACTGAGAGTATATAGAAGACTATCTGCAAAGTTTCAGATAGCTTATAAACTGAGGGACTGACTGACAGACGGACATGAATAGATCGATTCAACTGTTGGTGCTGATCAATAATATATATACTTTATATCTGACTGAAATTATAATACCCTACAAGGGTATACAAATGTAGAACTTAAAAAATAATATAAACATAAAAGTAATTTAACCATAAACATTTTTCATATCCTGTGCATATGTACATATGTATGTATTTATATTGCATTTTCATTAAGCAATTTTAAATACAGTGAGTCACAAAAGTAATCGTTGCAAGGTACCTCTTGAACAAATACGTTATTTTTTTAATGAAGAAGTAACATAATGATATTTTTATTTATTATTAAGAATATTACTGATATTAAACATTAAGAAAATAGTATAATAATAAAATAATAAATTAATAAAATTAATAATAAATTATTTGCTGCCAATACTCGTAGATACGGCCCAAATGTGTTTCAGCAAAATAAAGTCGCTTCAATATGTTGATAGATGAAAGCAACGGTTTCTTTCTTGGGCATCTACCATGTAAATCATTGCTTCTGAGCACTCTCCTGACAGTTTCAGTGGATACGTTTGTTCCTAGGGATGCAGTGATGGCGTTGTTAATTTTTGATGCCGATAAATGTTGGTTTATCCCTTTTTCCTGCAGAATTTTCCTTTCTTCTCTGACAGTCAATGACTTCGGACGGCCAGAACGCGGCAGATTTTCCAGAGAGTTTCTGGTTTTCAATCGGAAAATCACGAGTCTTATGGTAGAAACACTTCTATCAAACATCCCACAAATATATTGGATGGATCGACCTTCATTGTGTAGGTGTAAAGTAATCTTTTTTTGCGAAACGTTTAACTCCGTACCTTTCAGCATTTTTTAAGTGATTACTTCCCAGAATGACGCCGTAAATTTGTGTTTTCCCCCAAATTCAATCTTTAGAATGAGTTTCTAACCAAAACCCCAAAAAAATAACGGGCTAGCATAATAAAATACTAAAAAATACAAATTTGTTTTATGAGCAACGAATACTTTTGTGAGCATAAAAATCTACTTAATTTTATGCATATGACTATATCTTCTTATTGGATCCGTTTTTTGTTTGCTTTTTTTTCTGTCACATGCTTAACAAAATATAATTCTTTGGAATTGTAAACCATTCTTTTACATTTTGTAGTTTTTAGTTATTTAAATTTAGCATTTTCCGCGTAACCCCCTTTGCAACGAATACTTTTGTGACTGACTGTATATGGCGTGGTTCTGCCAGTGCCTGTTAGGCACATAGCTGCTTCTGATCCCTGGCTGAAATTGCATTCTTTGCTTAAAAGTATACAGCGGAAAAGCGGGGTATGAGTAGGGGTATGAAATACTAACAATAATCAATTTCGTTTGGGAATCTTCTTCACACCAAAAATACATACTTATGATACATACATGATACAACTTTCAGTACTGTTCAAATGAAAATGATGGCGGGAAGCTCGGCTCGAAAGCATAATCATCGGAAAAATCGGGAGAAGCCGTTAATATATTTTGGGCGTCCGTGCGGGAAAAGAGATTGGGAAATACTATGGAGCTCTTGCACTTCTTGCTCTTCTTCCCATGCAGGCAACTAATAATACGCGTATGTGCCTTTGTTTGTCTAAGTACTAGTACTAAAAAAAATAAACTTCCTATGTTGGAAAGAATAAATGTAGTTACCTAATTTCATACTTAACATATGATTACCGACCCAGGCCTAAATTTTGCAACACCTTAAAAATTGAGTTGTTATTCCAGTCCTCGCATAATCAGGCAGTACGCTCTTTATAACTCCCTCCCCACAATAGCACCAATGTATTTTTTTTTTTTTTTTTTTGCCTGTGCAGAGCTTTGCGTGCTGAACGCAATCAATCGATTTGTATAAACAAAAATGTGAAAAATTACAACGAATAAAAAAGAATGGGGGAAGTCGCTTTTCGATTTGCACCAATTACACCGGTCAACATGGTTTAGTTGATGGAATGTTGGGGTTCATTCCTAATGTAATTTGCGTTTGTGGAATCCTTCGTCAGAATTTGCCAATCTTGTAAGGATTTTGAGATATTTGAGGTTATGAACACAGAAAAATGTGTTTTGTTTTTACTTTTAAGGTAACGCCTAACACATTTTTGGTCTGCCTCTCCAGTTGCATCCATTAGAAAGCCTTTTTGAAAAAAAATTATAACTTCACTGTTTTTTAACATATCTTGATTAACTCTCGGTTAAAAGATATACATATATAATATTCCAGATTTTCAGTTTTTGTTTTATAAGAATCGGACTACTATATCATAAGCTGCCATAGGAATGGTCGGGAAATTTTTAGAAAAAAAATTATAACTCTGTCAGTTTTCAACATAATTTCTTCTACTTTTAGATACTAGTATTTCATATTTTTTCAGAATTTTGTTGTAAATTTCAGAAGAATCGAACGACTATATCATATAGCTGCCATACAAACAATCGGTAAAAGTGGAGAACAAATATATTTTGCTTTACAGGTAAAAATGTAAAAATGTAAAAATTGTATGAAAGTTCATAACATTTTGTATTGCATTTGATTTAATATTTTATTTTTTAAATCTGCTTCTTATTATTTGCTATAGGAACATCTTATCAGTGCCACATTTCGCGCAATTTATTCTTGATGTTTGGTGCGCTAGCAAGGGTTCAAGCGCTAAGAAATTTTAAGAAATTTTCAATTTGCTACAATTTTACATCGAAAATCACGGCTATGCATTTGACCATGGTAAAGCAACAATTTTACTTAAATATGGTTAAAAAAGAATTTCTTCATTTTATAATGAATGCTCCCGGAATAAAAACTATATTGAACGAAAACACTCCGATTGGCTTTCCAAAACCGACAACATTTCATTAAGTTTGCAAGCAGCAGCACCATCTCAAAATCGTGGTCAGCCAAGAATTAACTATGCAGAATGTTCTCAAATTACAAAACAAAATGCTTCCGCAGGCGATGACTTACGTTCCGCAAGCCAACAAGAGCTGCCATCAATATTACCAGCCAAAATTTCTGCTGTAATAGATCTTATAACAGATGCAAATTTAACGAAGCATCACTATATGCTAATAAGAAATTGTATAAACATAACAATAAACGCGGAGTTTTTACCATGCTATAACAGCATTGTAGACGAAAAAAAGAGAAGTTATCCCGATAAAATAATTGTAACAGAATCTGCTGCTGAAGTAGAGCTCCAGAGCTTATTAAACCATACAGCCACAAGAATTCTAGAGCTGCAGACTAAAGTTATTGAGGCGTTTGATGGGGACTTAGTAAATGAGTTGACATTAATTAGCGAGTATAAGCAGCAAGTCGAAAATAATAATTTGGAAGATGCAAATTTGTTTGTTGCATCGTATGTCCCACTGCAACTTGTAACAAGCCCGGATCCAACCAACAACAAAAGTATTTGGAAATATCCTCGACCATAAGATTTTAATGTATAAAAGAATCCGCTCAGATCTCAATGGACGAAAATGAATATTTTAAAACTAAAATAGACAATCTATTACCTACCCAGTATTAACTAAAGAATAAAGTTATAAATGTTACTCATTTGCTGCAGTTGACAATGGTTGATGGCAAAGTTTGTAAAGCACTTTCCCAATTGTCATCAGCCAAATGATATATTTGTGATGTTAAACCAACCGAAATAAATAACATAAAAATCTGCTTAGAAAAAACAGTACATAAAGACCGTTATGATTTTGGGTTATCTCCGCTGCATGCTTCTATTCGCTTTTTTGAGTACTTCATACATATGGCTTACAGACTTCCAATAAAACAATGGCAAATAAGATCAGATGAAGGAAAAGCAACAGTGCGGGAGCGAAATATTCTAATTCAGAAACAATTTCGAAAAAAATGGGACTCATCGTTGACAAACCAAAAGTTGGAGGATGCGGATCATCCAATGATGGAAACACAGCCCGGGAATTTTTCAAAAACAGTGTTTTGTCAGTCGAAATAACAGGGTTAGATTGTCACTTGATAGATAGATGTGGTACAATATTGAGAGCTTTGTCATCAGGCTATCGAATTAATCCCGAAAAGTTTACAGGATACAGCTGAGCAATTAACTAAACAATACTCGTGGTACTATATTCCAGATACAGTACATAAAGTTTTGATACACGGGCCTGATATAACGCTTTAGTTTCCATTGGCGAACTTTCGGAGGAAGCGGCTGAGTCAAAAAATAAGGATGTAAAAAGACTAAGAAGCCAGCACACACGTAACATATCACGTGCGCTTAAATTCACGTTGGCAATAACTACAAAAATAATGTTGCATAACCTTAGGGGTCTGCTTTAATTTGCTTTTTAAATTGGCGCGAATAAAGCTAATATACGTGCCAATATGATAAATATAGCATTAATATGGAATTATTTAGCTACAGAAAAAGTTTCAAGCTGATATCTCTATTGGAAGTATTTTTGGCCGCCTTCTGCATACAAGACCGTCCACTGTGCAATCGTTGATTAAAATGTTTGTTTTGTAATGTTACACTATAATTAGGCAGTTGTTCAACCGACAACGATGGACGTGTGATAAGTAGGGCTAGAATTTGGAACGAAGCTAGCCAGCTCTATTATAAGCGAGATTTAGGGTTTCATAGTGGTGAGCGAGTAGTACTTGTATCATATGTTTTGTCGATTAAAGACAAACTACGAGCAGTGAAAGGATTCCTCGCCAGCCAGCAGTGTGAATGTACAACGATAAACTAGTTGAAACATCTCTTTTATTTACTTGAAGTGTATAACTATTGGAATTTCCATGAGCAAGAAAATAGTGAGTAATTTCCTCACCGTCTGCGGGCCTAACAACGAATTAAACAATTCTTCTATTATTCTATTATTCTATTAGTCTAGTCCATGCATATGTTTATAAAACTCACGACTGTATCTATTTTTTTATTTTTTGGTTTTTAGTACATTTGTCTTAAACATTGCAATGTATGTTTAACATAAAACCGTTATGTTATGTTGATTTGGCTATTAACATATAAAATGTCCACAGTTTAAATTTAAACAGTAAAAAAAGATTTGAAAATTTTTATTAAACACAATAGAAAAACAAAAAACCTTTGATTATATGTATGTATAGCTATTTGTAGTTTTCATATTAAGCTTGTTCTTGGCAAGGAATTAAAATAGTTATAATTTTCATGCTCATCGTACAAGACAAAAATAAAATGCTGTTGTCGCTTTGTGCTGCTCGCTGACATATTCTGCCTCGTTTCTCCAACTCAAACCTTACTTACAGCCGCTTTTCCACTTCAGTTGCGAGCTATTCTTTGGCAGCACTCCAACAACGCCTCAATTCGCACTTCACCTGAAGAGGAAGCACTTGCTCCGCCCGCCCAGTGGTAGCGACTTAGCATCCAAATGACAATCGATAGATACTGCAAAAAAATCACCGTCCTTCGCTTTTGTAAGTGCTACCGCTGGTTCTGCCCTCGACTTCGCTCTGACCCTTCTTTTTATTTATGTTTAATTAAAGCTCGTTTCCTTATTTTCGTACGTTGGCTTTGTTTGTTTGTTGTTGTGAGTTTGTACTGTCGCTAGCTCCGTGATTGATTAAATGGCACCCGATAAAGTCTCCGTTTGCTTTTTTTTCACCGTTGTCGAAATAAATTAAATATGCATAAATTTTAGAAACAGAACGTGAACTCCCAAAGCAGGTCTCCCTTGAAAAGGATTTCACCTCACATCCCCGAAAGGAACGGAGTCTCACCGACATGCCTTTGCCAATTGAATTCAGTGTTGCTGCTGGAACAATAAATACATTTATGAAATTATGACTTACCCGAGTTGGATCCATCTCGCCACCTTTTTGAAGCTCAAGTGTGCAACGTGGTGGGTAAATGCATCATATCTTAATTAAATAAATATTCCTCATTTGCTTCAGTGACTAAAGCAGATTGGCCGTGTTAATGTTTTCGGTCAGATCGCGATGGTTGCGGTGCACAATTATTCTGGATGCCCCAAATGAGTATGAGTCTCCCACAATTATAATCCCATTACCATCAACCAAAACTGTTATTAACGCACTTGGATTTCAAAGTTCAGGCACGTACCAAACTTGGCGACAAAAAGGGCAATGGCTAGTCGCTCTGCTGTATATAAAAGCCGATACCTCTTAGGGTCTCCTCCAAATCGAAGGCAAAGCGTTTAGCGAACTTGAGAGTCCGAATATCGCGCAATTCGCACTTCCATAAATCTTCTACTTTTAAACCTGGCTGTTGTATTTTAGCTTTTCATTTGCTTTCAAGTATACAACTACATGTTTTCCGGGTCCACTTATAGTCAGCAGCTACGCGGAGCTATCTGCGTTACTTATTCGGAACCCCTAATTTAAATGCACTTCTCGGCCTCGTTTAGTTCGCGAGCGAGATTCCGACTCTGTGCTTGAATCGTCCGTTTGCAACTGAAAGCAGCCGCCGAGGGATGCAAAGTGCACGGCTTCTCTGCATCGGCCGTCGGGAATCAGCACTCTTCCAATTGGATGCGAGAGCTAAAGGCACAGGGAAGGACCGATGTAGGAGGCATTCCCGGCAGTGCTGCAATTCGCAGCCAAGCTGATTCATTCAGCGTGAATATGAAGTGTGTAGGACCCAAACGATTACCAGTAGACGGAAAACAGCTTCAACGGGAATTGACACTCCGTTAGGAGCTCAGAGCAATGAGAGCTTAAAGTTGTAAGAGAGCGAAAGCTGCACTTGCCGAAATGCAGTGAGGCTCTGACCACGTACTGCTTCCTGCGCTCTGAGCCCGGCAGCAGACGTAAGCTAATTTTTTAAATACCGACTGCTGGACACAGAAATATTGGCACGAATTTATTTGTCTGCTAGTTGGCTTGGATGGAGCTTCTGCGACCAGAATACGAAAACAAAGCTACGAACAAATTAGATAGGTCGCATCCGCCCCTCTTAAATAAACAAAGCCCTCTCTTAAATTGCCTTGCTATAAATTAAGAGTGCAATTTCAAGTGTTCCCGAGCTTGCTATAAAATTTCCAGCGGAAACAGTCGCGCAGCCATCCTATGCTCTCTGTACCTCGCCTGTCATGTGCGCTCTCCATTTTAAATGGCGACGGTACTTTGGCTGAGAGCAGTACAATTTACAGCCGCACCTATTGCTACCGGGGAACGCCAGGCGGGGCCGGTGCCGGTGTTGCTAAAGCTTCAGTGTCAGGACCCACACGGGGCACAACAAAGAACTGCTTAGGTAATGCTGTTATCTGATTGTCCAAACACTTCGCCAACCCCTCAAAATCTAGCGCGGTGCGACGAAACAGGTCGAGAGCAGCTGCTTTAGCTCCGTCCGCCGAACTCTCTGCTCCTCGCTGTCCTCCTCTGCACATAATCAGATTTGATTTAAAGCCCGCTGCACGCACAACACAACGGCATTACGAGCATACCGCCGTCCAAACATCATTACCCAATTTGCCACGCGGGTTGCGCGACTCGACGGCTCTCGGACCCTAACATTCGGCGTTCACGCACGAGCTTGCACGAGCTTTCCACATTTATGACCATATCTTTTTCTGGATCCTGCTCCACACAGAGCCGCGCAAGTCAATTGCATGTAACATGGCGAAATCATTCGAAAAAATGAAACTTGGTTAGAGTTTTCTGCTCTGGCACCCTCCAGTCCGAGACTACGAACGTAGCAGAGCTACAGCGGGTACCCGGTATTCGAGGAATTGTGGGTCACTTGGAAGGACATGAATATAGCAAATTCTTGTGTTGAAATTTATGAAAACCAGAAAAGAAGCTAACTTCGGCACTACCATACAAACAATCCGTAAATTTGTAGAATAAAATTAAAAATTCACTGTTTCTTAACATGTCCTTATTAACTCGCGGTTACGAGTTTTATATATTATTGCAGAATTGTTAAATTTAGTTTCATTAAAATCGGACTACTATATCATATAGCTGCCATAAGAACGATCGGGAAATTGTTATAAAAAAATTATGTCAGTTTTCAACATAACTTCTTTTACTTTGAGAGTTTCTATATTTTTTTTCTATATTATTTTAGAATATAGTTTTTTTATTAATAACAAGAAAGGAAGCTAACTTCGGCACGCCGAAGTTTGTATACCCTTGCAGATTCCAATTGTATCAATTCTAATCTATCCCAATATAATATAATATGAATTACTTTCATATTCATACAATTTTACAGTTTTACATTTTTTACAGTTTTAAATTTTTTACAGTTTTACATTTTTTACAGTTTTATATTTTTTACCGACCGTTTGTATAGCAGCTATTTGATATAGTCATCCGATTCTTTTGAAATTTACAACAAAATTCTGAAAAAATATGAAATACTAGTATCTAAAAGTTGAAGAAATTATGTTGAAAACTGACAAAGTTATAATTATATTTTCTAAAAATTTCCCGATCGTTCCTATGGCAGCTATATGATATAGTCAACCGATTTTTATGAAATTTAATCTTAAAATCTGAAATAATATATAAAGCTCATAACCGAGAGTTGGTCAAGATATGTTAAAAAACAGTGAAATTAAAATTTTTTTTCTAAAAATTCACGAATCGTTTGTATGGCAGCTATATGATATAGTCGTCCGATCTCGCCCGTTCCGACTTATGTCCGAGTGAGAGTATATAGAAGACTATCTGCAAAGTTTCATTCAGATAGCTTCAAAACTGAGGGACTAGTTTGAGTAGAAACGGACGGACAGACGGACAGACGGACAGACGGACATGGCTAGATCGACTCGGCTGTTGATGCTGATCAAGAATATATATACTTTATAGGGTCGGAGATGACTCCTTCACTGCGTTGCAAACTTCTGACTGAAATTATAATACCCTGCAAGGGTATAAAAATCAGACGACTATATCATATACATACGTAGCTGCCATACAAACACTAGGTAAATTTTGGGGAAAATTAAACTTTTCTTTAAATGTAAAAAATTAAAAACTGTAAAAATAAAATGAATATGAAAGTAATTTATTTTATATTAGAGAGGGATTGACTATAATTTAAACACATGGATATATAAACTTCGGCTGCCTTTCTTGATTTTCTATCAATGTCTTGTTCGTTTCCCTAGCAGCTAAAAATTAAATCCGAAATTCTGAAATAATATAGAATGTATATTCAAAAGTAGATTAGGGTATCTTTTCAAAAACAGTGAAGTTATACATACATACATATGTAGTTTTTTTTTTAAATAAATTTTCAAATCATTTCTATGACAGCTATATGATGTAGTATAGAAGACTATATACAAAGTTTCATTCAGATAGCTTCAAGACTGAGGGACTTATTTGCGTATAATCGAC
>VNJS01012063.1:0-12426 GCA_008042575.1 Drosophila watanabei | reverse complement strand
CGAGAAGGGAGAAGTTTCTGAGGTCACTGCGGAGAAGATTTCTGAGGAGAAGATTGAGGAAACCAAGAAGCCTGAGGTAGCAGAATTGGAATCTAAACCTGAGCAAGCCAAGGCTTTGGAGAAGCAACTCCTTGAGGAGCAACAAGTGGAAGCTAAGACGCAGAAACCAGACCAGAAGGATGTCGACAAGAAGTCCGAGAAGGGGGAAGTTTCTGAGGTCACTACGGAGAAGATTTCTGAAGAGAAGGTTGAGGAAATCAAGAAGCCTGAGGTGATGGAAATTGAATCTCAACCAGAGCAAGCCAAGGCTTTGGAGAAACAACTCCTTGAGGAGCAACAAGTGGAAGCTAAGACGCAGAAACCAGACCAAAAGGATGTCGACAAGAAGTCCGAGAAGGGAGAAGTTTCTGAGGTCACTGCGGAGAAGATTTCTGAGGAGAAGATTGAGGAAATCAAGAAGCCTGAGGTGATGGAAATTGAATCTCAACCAGAGCAAGCCAAGGCTTTGGAGAAGCAACTCGTTCAGGAGCAACAACTGGAAGCTAAGACACAGAAACCAGACCAGAAGGATGTCGACAAGAAGTCCGAGAAGGGAGAAGTTTCTGAGGGCAGTGCGGAGAAGATTTCTGAAGAAAAAATTGATCAAGAGCCATCCCAAGATGATTTGGTTAAGACTTTGAAAAACGTTTTCTCTGAGTTGGCCTGTGCGATAAACAACGGCACTAAGAAGAATGACCTTAACTTGATTGTAGCTGATTGCCGAGATATTATCAATAATCTTAAAGATATTGATGAGGTTTCTAATTTTGTTTTTAAATTGAAAAAGCATATAGTGCAAAGCTATGAAGGAAAGTCGAGCGAAGATAAAAAGTACAAGGAGCTATTCGAGTCTTTCATGGAATCTCTTTTAGAGGCTTGCCCTGCCGCAGCTGACCGAGTGATGCAAAACTATGTTAAAGAAATTAAAACCAATGTGATTTTAACCAAAGCCGCTATCCAACTTATTGATGACAGCAACATGTTTACCAAGCCATCCCTACTGGTCCCTAAACTTGGTAACTTGGAGAAAATTTCAGCCAAAATTCAGGCCGAGCGACACGTCGACAAATCATCGGAGAGAATGATTAGTTTGCAACAGAATTTAATGGATATCTTCGTCATTCTTGACGATCTCTTAGACGAAAAGACTGCAATACTGAAGCCACAAATCGAAGCGATCAAGACAATAGTGCTAAACGAATACGACTATATTGAGAAAAAGCAGGGGCAACTGCATACTGCGGTGATCAACGGCAAAATTAAAACCGTAACGCACAAGATTCTCGATATTTGCGAAGACCTAAATAATTTGGTTGCAAGCTCTAACAAAGCCACAGAGGAAGCAGCTTTAGAAGCCATTGAAACGTCTTTGAAGAAACAAACAATTGAGAAACAGAAATTGGAAGCTGAGAAACAAGAGCAAGCGGAGCAAGATATCAAGAAGAAGTCCGAGAAGGGAGAAGTTTCCGAAGTTACTGAGGAAAGGTATCCGAAGAAAAGGTTGAAGAAGCCAAGAAGCCTGAGGTAAAGGATGCTGAATCCAAGTCAAAGAAAGCAAAGGCTCTAGAGAAACAAACCCTGGAAGAACAAAAACTGGAAGCTGAGAAACAGAAACAAGCTGAGCAGGATATCAAGAAGAAGTCCGAGAAGGGAGAGGTTTCCGAAGTTACTGAGGGAAAGGTATCCGAAGAAAAGGTTGAAGAAGCCAAGAATCCTGAGGTGAAGGAGGCTGAATCCAAGTCAGCGAAAGCAAAGGCATTGGAGAAACAAACTCTCGAAGAACAAAAACTGGAAGCTGAGAGACAGAAACAAGCTGAGCAGGATGTCAAGAAGAAGTCCGAGAAGGGAGACGTTTCTGAAGTAACTGAGGAAAAGGTATCCGAAGAAATCGTTGAAGAAGCCAAGAAGCCTGAGGTAAAGGAGGCTGAATCCAAGGCGAAGAAAGCAAAGGCGTTGGAGAAGCAAGCTCTCGAGGAACAGAAATTGGAAGCTGAGAAACAGAAACAAGCTGAGCAGGATGTCAAGAAGAAGTCCGAGAAGGGAGAAGTTTCCGAAGTTACTGAGGGAAAGATATCCGAAGAAAAGGTTGAAGAAGCCAAGAAGCCGGAGGTAAAGGAGGCTGAGTCTAAGTCAAAGAAAGCAAAGGCTCTAGAGAAACAAACCCTCGAGGAACAAAAATTGGAAGCTGAGAAACAGAAACAAGCTGAGCAGGATATCAAGAAGAAGTCCGAGAAGGGAGAAGTTTCCGAAGTTACTGAGGGAAAGATATCCGAAGAAAAGGTTGAAGAAGCCAAGAAGCCTGAGGTAAAGGAGACTGAGTCCAAGTCAAAGAAAGCAAAGGCATTGGAGAAGCAAACCCTCGAGGAACAAAAATTGGAAGCTGAGAAACAGAAACAAGCTGAGCAGGATATCAAGAAGAAGTCCGAGAAGGCAGAGGTTTCCGAAGTTACTGAGGAAAAGATATCCGAAGAAAAGGTTGAAGAAGCCAAGAAGCCTGAGGTAAAGGAGGCTGAATCCAAGTCAAAGAAAGCAAAGGCTTTGGAGAAACAAACCCTCGAGGAACAAAAATTGGAAGCTGAGAAACAGAAACAAGCTGAGCAGGATATCAAGAAGAAGTCCGAGAAGGCAGAGGTTTCTGAAGTTACTGAGGAAAAGGTATCCGAAGAAAAGGTTGAAGAAGCCAAGAAGCCTGAGGTAAAGGAGGCTGAGTCTAAGTCGAAGAAAGCAAAGGCATTGGAGAAGCAAACCCTCGAGGAACAAAAATTGGAAGCTGAGAAACAGAAACAAGCTGAGCAGGACGTCAAGAAGAAGTCCGAGAAGGCAGAGGCTTCCGAAGTTACTGAGGAAAAGGTATCCGAAGAAAAGGTTGAAGAAGCCAAGAAGCCGGAGGTAAGGGAACCTGAGTCGAAGAAAGCAAAGGCATTGGAGAAGCAAACCCTCGAGGAACAAAAATTGGAAGCTGAGAAACAGAAACAAGCTGAGCAGGACGTCAAGAAGAAGTCCGAGAAGGCAGAGGTTTCCGAAGTTACTGAGGAAAAGATATCCGAAGAAAAGGTTGAAGAAGCCAAGAAGCCGGAGGTAAAGGAGGCTGAGTCTAAGTCAAAGAAAGCAAAGGCATTGGAGAAGCAAACTCTCGAGGAACAGAAGTTGGAAGCTGAGAAACAGAAACAAGCTGAGCAGGATATCAAGAAGAAGTCCGAGAAGGGTGAAGTTTCCGAAGTTACTGAGGAAAAGATATCCGAAGAAAAGGTCAAAGAAGCCAAGAAGCCGGAGGTAAAGGAGGCTGAATCCAAGTCGAAGAAAGCAAAGGCTTTGGAGAAACAAACTCTCGAGGAACAAAAATTGGAAGCTGAGAAACAGAAACAAGCTGAGCAGGACATTAAGAAGAAGTCCGAGAAGGGAGAGTTGCCCAAAGACCAGGTTAAGGAAGCCGAGAGGCCTGTGGAAGTATCTCTTGAGGAACAAGAACGGAAATCTTCGTCTCTAAAACAGGCAGAGAAGGATGTAAAGAGCAAGTCCAAGAAAGGAGCTGAAGTTAAATCGGAACAAGACGAGATTGTGGATAAACAATCACCGGAAGAAGCGTTATTGAAAGCTAAGTCCAAGGATAAGGATGGGTTACCAAAGTCGGATGATTCTGTTTCTTCACGTACCCGTGAGTTTTAGAGGAATGCATTGTCATTATGTTCTTTGTTTTATTAACTTAAATTTTATTGCAGATGAAGAACAACCAACTACGGCCGTCACAGTTCACTCCAGAGAAGCGGAAGATGAAATTGTGGCGAGGCGATCCGACCAGAAAGTCCAGAGATCTGAAGACTTGGCCGACTCGGTTAGCCTGCAAACGTACAAGTCGATGGACTCGGAGTACAAGAACCGGAAGGAGTCGCGCAGTGCCAAGCGTAAGCCCACAGTGGACATTCAATTGACCAACCGGAACACGGCATCGGGAAGCGACCTCAAGCTGACATGCGGCCTGTCGGGTCACGATATGAACGTGCAGTGGTTCAGGCAGAACAGCCACAGCCCGATCGAGAACGATGCCAAGTACAGGAGCACATTGAACGACGGACTCTCGTGCCTTGAAATTAAATCGGCCGAAGTGAGTGACTCTGGCATTTATCGCTGCATAGCGTCCAATCAAAATGGAGAAGTCGAAACTAGCTGTCTTGTGACTATATACGAAGCACCTTCAAGCAAATTTGGCACTCCGCCAATATTTACACGCAACATTCGAGGTAAGTGCCGTTTGTGCCCTGTCTGCCGCCTACCTACTGATCCAATGCCCGAATTTCAAACTTAATTAGTGGTAATTTGCTATCGAGGATATTTCTTTTACTTTGTGCACCTTGCACTGCGCTGGCGTGTGTTTGTGTTTAGCATATAGGAAGCTAGTTCGTAAGGCTAAGTTAGCAAGATCGCGGTAAGTCGGGTGTGGCTGGTATACCTGTCTTGACTAGCCCATCGTCTCGCACTTTCGGTTCGTGAATATGGCATGTGCCGAGTGCGAGGATTGAGGAGGCACTTTATCATCGCACTTAAATAGACGCCTCTTAAATTAGCCAATTGGATTCGCACTTATATAATTCCGTTTACTCAAACTGAATGCCTGCATTGATTAAAAGTGGCCGCTATTTAAATAGCAATGCATTTTGGCAATCAATGTTACTGCATGCGTGTGTTTGTACACCGTCGGCGAACAAAACAGAATTCGTAAAATTGTTTTTAGCATAACAATCGAATCGCATCGAATCGAATCGAATCGATTCGGCGGGGACTCCTCAGATCCGTCCGAGACGGGGAATGTGCTTTCGAAATTTTCACCACGTTCGGTGACAGTCGTGAATCTTCTTTAGCATCGAACGGACGTCTCACGTCCGGAACACTCGATCGAACCGTTGCGGGCTCTATATATATATATATTGATCTAGAAACTCGGACGGATATATAATTTTTATCGGTTTTCATTTACGAATTTCATTCCGTTGACGTTATCCTTCCGAACCCGCAAGCGGAACGAAAACAATCCGAAATCGAAATGGGAGAAACGGACGGAGATATCGAGCCACGGGCTTCCGCCGAACCGGAGGCGGCCGCTGCCCAGGATACCCTACAAGTGCCGACGCAAAAGAAGCGCAAGCTCAAGTCACCAACTCCGGGCAGCTTGCGCGGACGCAGTGCCACGCCCATTCACGGCCGGAGCCAGACTCCGTTCACACTGTACATGACGCGGCGCAGTGCCACGCCGTCGACATGGCGGAGCATTACTCCCTTCCTGAAGCGGGAGGAGAAGGAGAAGACTCCCTTCGAGCTGGGCCGGGACATCAAGAGCCAGACGACCTGCAACATCGCCGTCTTCGATCGCGCCCTCGTGATGGACATTTCCGAGCCGTTGGACGTGCAGAAGCCCGTGCGTTACATAACCTCCGATCTGTCGGTGATCGATCGCGCTGCCGTAATGGATGTGTCCAACGTTGAGGTTATCTACGTCGTCGAGGAGTACGAGGAGGTCGAGGAGGAGGAGATCATCGAGGAGGTCAAGCCGAAAAAGAAGGAGAAGAAGGCCAGGAAGCCGCGCGTCCAGCGCAAGTCTATCGACAAGGACATGAGTCCTTCCGGCGCCGAAGATGGCGAAGACTTGGGCGACTACGGTGGCGACGATCGCGAGGACAGCATCGATCTCGACGAAGGCGATGAGCCCGTCAAGAAGGGCAAGAAGAAGGCTCCGCCCAAGAAGAAGGAGAAGAAGGAGAAGTCCCCCAGTCCGAAATTGACCTTGAAACTGGAGATCGGAGGAGGCCAGAAGGCCAGCAAGAAGATGTTTGAGCAGCAGCAGGCCGCGCCCAAGCCGCCGCCGAAGAAGAGCAAGATGGTGCTCCAGATGGAGGAGCAGGCCAGGGCCGCTGCCAAGGCCGCCGAAGAGGAGGCGGCCCGGGCCAAGCCCAAGGGCGAGACCTATGAGGAGCGGCAGAAGCGCCTGCAGGCCGAGAAGGAGGAGCAGGAGCGGCTGGAGGCCGAGCAGCGGGCCCTCGAAGAGGCCGAGGCTGAGGAGGACGAAGAGGATCCATCGGCCATGGGCGAGGAAGGCGAGGAGGGCACCGAGGCCGGCTACGGAGACGAGGACCAGGACCAGGAGTATCCCGGCGAGGACGGTGAGGGCGACGAGGACCGTGATATCGAAGAGGAGGAGGACGCGGTTGCCGATCTGAAGAAGAAGGACGAAAAACGCCGCGGCAGCGACTCCTCCGACGACTTCGTTCGCCCCGATCCCCACGAGGAGGAGCGCTGGCAGCGCATCGCCGCCATCGAGGGCGAGGAGTTCATGCAGCAGATGCGCAAATACAGCCAGGCCAAGCGCATCAGCGAGAAGGAGCGCGACGCCGACTGGCAGCGCCGCCGCGAGCAGGCCCGCAATCCCAAGTTCATTAACTTCCTCTCCGATCGGGCCGCCGAGGCCGGCCAGAGTGTGCGTCTGGCCTGCGCCGTGGACGGTCCGGAGCTGTCGGCCAAGTGGTACCACAACCGCAAGCAGCTGGAGCGCGATGGCTGCCACCGCATCATCAACAACAACAACATCCTGGTGCTGGAGGTGCTCAATACCACAATTTTGGACTCCGGCGAGTACTCGTGCGTTATCTCGAACCAGAACGACGAGGTGACGTCCTCGTGCATTGTCACCATCTACGAAGTGTTCAAGGACGAACCCAAACCCCCCTCCATTCAGTATATCAAAGGTATTTGTCCCTGGCCACTGATTTCGGTGCATCCCTAAGAGCTCCCTCTCTATGTGTGCCTCTTTCAGAGTACTACCACTTGCGCGACGACGAGCTGACCATCGAGTGCCACGTGCACGGCGTGCCCCGGCCCGTGATCACCTGGTGGCGCGGCGCCTTCCAGGTGAAGCCCAGCTACAAGTTCACGATCCTGGAGGAGGCGCACGGCGTGTGCAAGCTGCTGATCTACAAGCCGGGCAACAAGGATGGCGGCATCTACACCCTCAAGGCCTTCAACTCGAGCGGCGAGGCGCAGATCAATCACACCGTCGAGGTGGCCAAGAATCTGCACTACCACGTGCCCGGCATCTTCCATGCCCGCGACAAGATCCAGCTAGACAGCTTGAAGCAGGCCAAGAAGGCCATGGAGGCGGCCCTCAAATCGAAGGCCGAGTCCGACCAGAAGCGAGCCGATGCCGAGGCCGAACAGCAGCGCCTGCGTCCAGTCCGGGCCTCTCCGGAGCCCCTGGTGCCGGCCAAGCAGAAGCTCTCGTTCGCCACCCAGCTGCGTGATCGCATGGCGCTCGAGGGATCGACCATCAAGTTCGTGGCAACGGTAATCGGACCCCAGCCCAACACGCGCTGGATGAAGGACGACAAGTGGGTGGTGGTGGGCGGCAACATCAAGAACCTGTCGGAGGAGGGCAAGGCCATACTCGAGCTCTCCAACGTCACCTCCGCCGACTCGGGCGTCTACAAGTGTGTGGCGAAGAACGATCTCAGCGAGATCGAGACCTCCTGCTACTTTAAGGTGTACACGGCGCAGGCGGATGGCGACGAGTCGGAGCCCATATTCGCCCTGCCACTGCGAGGTATCTCCTGTCTCTCCTCCTCTCTCGATGTGTGTGCTCTGTCGCTCTGGTTACACGATCCCCATTACCCGAATGTGTGTGTGTTTGTGTGTCGTCCACTGTCCGACCATCGATGTTCGATCAATTGAGGTCGTTCGCGTACGAAAATAGCCGGGAATTGATTGATTGACTTTGTTCTCAGATGTGTACCATGCCTCGCAAAACGATCTGATTCTCGACACGAAGGTGCGCGGCAATCCCCGGCCGGAGATCTCGTGGACCAAGGACCAGATACCCATCGTGCTCGACGATCGGGTGGTGCAGATCGAGCACTTGGACGGCATCTGCGAGCTGATCATCAACAAGCCGACGATCAATGACAACGGAATCTATGTTTGCACCGCCAAGAGCAGGCTGGGCACTCAGTCGACCACCCACACGGTTGTCGTAGACACCACCCATACCTCGCGGCGCTCGAGCATTCTGTCCGCTATTGCCATGCAGGAAGGAGGTGGTGAGCCAGCTGAGGGAGGCGGCGGCGGCGGCGGCAAGGCCAAGGCCAGGAGGAAGAAGAAGGACGACGATTCCGAGGGCGGCGGCGGCGGCGGTGACGGCGAGGGTGGCTATGAGCGCCGCAGCCGTATGCCCGATCCCTCGCCCAAGCAGATGCTGTACTTCACGGTCAATCTGTCCAATCGGTATGTGGCCGAGGGCTCCAAGGTCAAGCTGCAGGCCGTGATCGGTGGCCCGGAGCCCATTATCAAGTGGCAGAAGGACGACCAGAACGTGACCTATGGACCGCGCATTCGCAACATGAACCGCGACAGCTTGGCGGTGCTGGAATTCGTCAACGCCCAGGCGGAGGACTCGGGCACGTACTCGATTATTGCCCAGAACGAGTTCTGCAAGATCACCACCTCGGCCCTGCTGCATGTGTACCAGCCAAAGGTCAACACGGATGTGCAGCCCGTCTTTATTCGCTCTCTGAAAGGTAAGATCTCGGGTGCATGAGTCGTCTATCGATCGACCGATCTATAATTAGAGATCCACCCGACATTGTGTGTGATTGTGCAACGCCATCATCGATCGATCGATCGCCTCCATTATGCAATGCGTGAGAGTGTTACATAACCGGTCTTGGTGCTCTTCCCCCCTCTAGAAACGTATCACCTCAACACCAACGAGCTGATCCTGGAGACGGCCGTGCGTGGCCAGCCCACGCCCGAGGTTCAGTGGTTCAAGGACAGCGTGGAGATCCAGAGCGGCGGCCGCTACCAGCTCATCGAGCACCAGGACGGCACCTGTGAGCTCATCATCGATCGGCCGGACAACAAGGACTCTGGAAAGTATGTGCTCAAGGCGGAGAACCGCGCCGGCAAGATGGAGATCTCGCACTATGTGCTCTTCGAGGGCAAGGCCCATCACATTGCGGACAACATCCATGGCGTCTTCCATGCCGACAAGAGCCTGCTGCGCCCCAAGGAGGTGGAGAAGCCGGAGGAAAAGAAGAAGCCAGCGCCCGCTGCTGCTGCTCCTGAGGCCGAATCTGAAGCCGAGGAGGGAGGCAAGGGCAAGCGGCGTCCCAAGAAGGACGATGACGCCGATGCATCCTCGGCCTACGCAACCGACTATGCCTCCGATACGGCCAGTTTGTCCAGCAAGCGTCGGGAGAAGAACATCGCCATTCACTTCAGCACCTCGATGAGGGATCGCGTCGTGGCCGAGGGGTCCAAGGTGAAGATTTCGTGCTTCCTGGACGCCAAGGAGCCGCAGGTCAAGTGGTTCAAGGACGGCGAGCAGATCCAGAACACTCCCAAGTGCCGGGGCCGGTACAGCGAGGGCCTGTGCCTGCTGGAGATCATGAGCGCCACGGCCGAGGACAACGGCGAGTACAAGTGCTGGGGTCGCGACGAGACCGGCGAGGCCTCCACCTCGTGCCGTTTGGAGGTGTACGAGGATCCGGGAACCGGCGATGTGCCACCCACCTTTACGCGCAACATCAAGGACACGCTGCACGGCAAGATCAACGAGCTGCAGCTGGACGTGCACGTCCGCGGTCTGCCGACGCCGTCGGTCACGTGGGTGAAGGACGGCGTCAAGATAGAGAACAGCGACAAGTACCAGCAGGTGGACCACGATGACGGCACCTGCGAGCTGTTCATCAGCAACCCGAAGCCCTCGGACAGCGGCAAGTACGTGTGCCAGGCCGAGAATCGTGAGGGCAAGACGGAGATTGTCCATGTCATTACTGTGGAGCCGCGAGTCCGGGTACCGCGCCACTCCCCGCCCAGGGAGGGCAGGCCACCGCGTCCAGCCGGCGGCGATGAGGAGGTACCGGCAGCCGGTGAAGAAGGCGCCGCTGAGGGCGAAGGCGGCGAGGGTGGAGAGGGGGCTGCTGGTGGCGAGAAGCGTCGCAGGAAGCCCAAGCCCGACGAGGAGGAGCAGGGCAGCTCCAGGCGCGAGGTGCCACCCCCGCCGGATCTAAGGAAGCGCCTTTACTTTAGGAACTTCCTGTCCAACCGCACGGTCAAGTCCGGCAGCAATGTCAAGTGGATGGTAAACATTGACGGACCGGAGCCAACGGCCAAGTGGTTCCACGGCGACCAGCCGATCGCCTTTGGGCCGAAGAGCAAGATGTCCATGCAGGACGGCATCGCCTGGCTGAATCTCGTCGGGGTGACGGAAGAGGATGCCGGCGAGTATACGTTGCGGGTCAGGGGTTCGGAGAACGAAATCGTGAGCACTTGCAACCTGTTCGTGTACAGCACGGGCAAGCCGGAGGTTATTTCGCCCACCTTCGTAGTGGGCATCAAAGGTAGGAGGACTCCGCTCCGTGTGTTCTCGTCCGAGTGCGTTCCGGTGAAAGTCCTCGTATCTCTGAGATATATGTAGTCCTATCTGTAGACCTAGGAGTAAGTTATGAGTAAGCTAACAGTCCTGAAACCCATCCCTCTACCTCATCGTACTCTGTCTTATGTGTCTTGTGTGCTTTGTCTCTTCTTTTGCGTGTTCCACGTTCCAGATGCATACCATTCCCAGGCCAACCAGCTCACCTTGGAGTGCAAGGTCTCGGGCAGCCCCAAGCCACACATCTACTGGCAGCGGGACAACACACTGCTGCCGATTGAAGGTCCCAAGTACCAGTATGCGGAGCAGAGCGACGGCGTCAAGCTCCTGACCATTTCCAGCTTTGGCAGCGAGGATTCCGGCCTGTACACTTGCTACGCGGAGAGCGAGAACGGTCAGATGAAGATCAGCAAGTTTGTGCAGGCCTCGGACTATGTGAGGGAGCGAGCTTCGGATAAAAAGCCAATTGATGCGGTTATCCAGGAGATCAAGCGGGACGAATCCTCCTCCACTCCGACCAGCGACACTGCGGCGGTGAAGGCCCGTGCCCGCGAGGCCAAGCTGCGACTGAACCTGGAGACCAGCCTGAAGACCATGACCATCGGCAGCGGCAACAAGGCGCAGCTTATCTGCTATGTAACCGGCATTATTGAGGATGTCCACTGGCTGAGGAACGGCGAGCGCGTGACCAAGGATGCTCGCCACAAGATCTACAACATCAACGGAGCCATCAGCCTCGAGATCTACGATGCTCGCGTGGAGGACAGTGGCCAGTACAGATGCGTGGTGAAGAACAGCAGGCAGACGGTCGAGAGTGCCGGCCAGCTCAGTGTCTTAGATCAGGCAACGGGCAAATTGCCGGAGAGCTTCTCCACTGCCATAACAGGTAAGTTTCCAGCATCTCTGTTAATCTTCATTGCTTAAAAGCTAAATCTGGATCACTCTTTCAGAGTCCTATGATGCCCAACGCAACGAAATTGTGCTGAGCTGCCAGGTGCACGGGCGTCCCAATGTCAGCTGGATGCGGGATGACCACACCATCTCCAACAATCGGTACAGGACTGTTGAAGAGCCAGGCGGCGTAAGGAAGTTGATCATACGGAACCCCATTCCCTCGGACTGCGGCATTTTCGCCTGCTATGCAGAGCATGAGGACCGCATTGACTCCATCAGCACCACCATCAAGGCCTTTGATCTCAAGCGTCTCATCAACGTCAGCCAGGAGGACTTCTCCTCGCTCAGCGAGCAGGATTGGTCGCGTAGCCAGTCGTACTTGAGTTCCAGCAGCCAGCCGCAGCTGCAGCAGGTGGTGAACGGCAATGGGGAGCTGCATCGTGCCGGAGATCGCCTCCTGCGCAGCGTGGGCAAGGCAAAGCCCCTCTTCCACACCCTGCTCCACGACCGCACCGTTTCGGAGGGCGGCAATCTCCGCCTGCTCTGCGCCGTCTCGGCAGATGAGAACACACACATTGAGTGGCTGAAGAATCACAAGCCCTTGCCGGCGGACAGTCGCTATCAGACGCTCTACCAGAACGGAGAGGCCTCGCTGGAGATCTATGCCGCCGTGGCCGACGACAGTGGCAACTACACCTGCTGTGCCACCAACGACTTCGGGGAGAGCCTGACGCACGCCCAGCTGCGTGTCTACAAGCACTTCAAGGAGGCCTCGCTACCAAGTACTTTTACGCAGCCCATCCGAGGTATTACCCAGCCAAGCTCCGGACTCCATCTTCTCATTTGTTCATTCTGGCTGCTGTTCTAACCGCTTGTCTTTATCGTTTACTTTAAATGTGATCCGCTAACATGTTTTTTGTTACATTGCAGACACATATTCTCTCAACGAGAATGAGTTGGTTCTGGATTGCCGCGTGCGAGGCCAGCCCCGTCCCGAGATCGAGTGGATGAAGGGCAACGAGATCCTCTCCAGCGATGAGAAGTACAAACTGACCGACCAGGCCGATGGCTACGCCAAGCTG
>VNJS01012060.1:0-14610 GCA_008042575.1 Drosophila watanabei | reverse complement strand
CGTAATGTCAAGAATTCAAATTATTTGATACGAAAGCAGGGAGATCTCCTTTACGCCGTGTTTTCTTTTATTTTTTGTTGTGTGGCTTCGTTGCCATTACTTAATTGAATTGACTGCAAATACTTTCCTTTGTTTTTGCCCCGGATTTTTCTGGTCTCGATTTTTTCACTCGCTTTTCATTCCGTTCGATGATTTCAAAGCGCAGCCAAAGGAATTTCTCATTATTGACCACAAAAGTCGTCCCCGGATCACCGCTAACAATGTCTCTGTTACAAATTGCATTCCACTTTTGCCTCGGCAAAGGACTCCGCTGGGAGCTTTGCACTATGGGGCGGAAGACCACTTTTTCTGGCCTAAACCCATTTTCTAAAAGTCGTTAAAATAAGTTTTTATCAAACGAAATATATTCAAATAACATCAACCTGCAATGTTACGACCATATCAGTTTAACAGTGACTCGCTCTGTTAAGTTATCTGCTGTTAAGTCTGCTGTTACTGCAAGGAGAGGCGAGCGCTGTTACATCGCTAATTTATTGTGCAAACTTTAAATATCGTAAAAGTTTAAATAATCGAAATAAAGTGCAACTTTTTGGATGCAATCTTGTTCTTGGTAGTTTNCTTTGGAGGGAAATGGAATTAAAATCGTTTGATGGCAACACTCGATGGCTGGATTAATGTAAAATCCAGTACAAGTCAACAGAGACACTCTAGCAGCTGCAGCTGGACAAAAAGAAATTAATTAAAAACCCGAAAGCCATCGGGGAATCGACATCAAAGTGTTTCTTTGTCCTGGCTTCGGACGACTCCCTTTGGCTCCTGAGCAAATACCGACAAACTTCAATTAATGCAAGCAAATGAAGCTCGAATCATCGCAAGTGTCAAGAGCAGTGGTCAGTGGCCAAAGGAGAGCGGGAAAAAAGAGTTTCAGCTTTGGCACCCCACCGCCAAGGCGCCCGAAACCATTCCAATTTCTAAAACTCATAAACCCACACAAAGTGGCAAAGAAGGAAAACTCATCACTTGAGCTAATTTAAGCTAAACAAAGGCACAAAAATTTTCTCATTACATGAGCACACACATTTCATTTTCCGGCCGACCATAATTTTGCCCCATAAAACGTCAAATGTGGCACTTAAAGTGGCCCACACCCAAAGCCGGCATCCCGGATTCGGAATCCTCAATCCCCTGTCCCGAATCCTGGTCAGGGGTCCCACAGGTGTTTCAGCGCCCGGACGTTCTTCAAATTAAATGAAATGCGTAAAAATGGCAACAATTTGATTTTGTCAGATTTTCCAGGGGGATAAGGACCCACTCACACACAGGCACAGATACACGGGGCGGATACTTGATGGCACTGGGACTGGGACTGGGGCTGAGACTAAGGCCGGGAATGAGAGTCGGAATGGGGGGAATCGTAGCTGAGGCACGTAAACATCTCGGTAAGGTCGAGCAACCCCCGAAACGCATGTTTTATGCAATGCGGCCTGGCCTCCTCCCTCGACCAGCACCGCCACAACCAAGTCAACTTTCTCCTCCCCCATCAGCCGGGCTTGGAATTGCACGCGCTGAGCTCCCAAGTTGCTAATTTAAGTGTAATAATCCTCAAAGCCAGGGAAACGTGAGCCAATTTATATGCAAGCATTAGGGTAAGTATTGGCGGGGCGGATCGGACCACTGAAGGGGGGAATTTGAGATATGGAAGCAGGTCCATTTACCTGATGGCCAGATTTGTTCTAAATTACCAATGAACTAGTTCCGTCGCACAGGTGGAATATTGGTACATTCCCCTCTGTATATAATCAGGGAACTGTAGATAGCGAGTGAAAGAAAAAACTTTATAGAAGTAATCTGAATATATTAACAGCGTAAGAATAGGAAAAACAAGTTTGAAGTATTATAAATAATTTGTTTAATTTTGTAAATAGATAATAATTTGTTTTCAAAGTTCTTATTTATTTTTAATTTCTGATTTCTCTTTTGTTATACTTTATTTTCGTTAGAACTACAAACACGCCTTCGGTTCTTGCAGCTAGAAACCGGAGCTAATTCCAAATTGTCAGCACTATTTCCTAACTACATATCCCTTGGCTTTGGCTAATAATTGCCGAGTTCGCGTAGAGAGCAACAACAAGCCCGCAGACAATTGTTTATTGCGGTCCCCTCTTATCCTCCTGCCAACGTTCTAAAATGATGATGCAAACAACCACAACAAACAGAGTCCTGCCATCCTCTCCGTACCCGAGTCCGTGTCCCTGTCCCTGTTTCGTGTTGTTAAAATAAATTTAATATTGATTCAGCTTTTGTAATGAGAAGCGCGACAGCATCAAAAGTCCACTTAAAAGCCCACGGCCTAGTTGGCGAGCATAATGCTCTAACTGGAGGGGAGGACAGCATCGTGATGTGGCGGCGGGGCTGTTGTCCAGGGTTACCCTGTCAAATGTTGCTGTTGTTGCACTTTAGCTGCCCCAAAATTAAAAAGCATTTAAATTATGCTGATGACCAGAGAGACACGGGGCATAATCGGATGCGGAGGGTGGAGGATGGAGGAGAGTCTATCCCAAACATGGGGGCCATTTCATTATAATGCTTGTGGGTCTGCCGAACAGACACACCGAAAGCACTTTACACGTTTCAGCCGGCCCTTTCATTAAGTTTGGCATATAACATAAATGGTAAACAAGGACGTGAGGGGGAGCGGCAGGAATTACAATAGAGTACTTAAAATGCACATGCGGGGCTCTGGCGAATTTTCGGAAAATTCTTACCACTTTATTACAGTGAGTTGAAGAGTTAAAAATTCCATTCCGATCCAAAGTTGATTTTCGGAATGCGGTTGCGTAAAATTGCACGAGAAGTGCTGTTGAGAATTCTGCTTTAATTTTCCAAGCAATTTCTTAATATTACTTCAAAAGATGGTTGTTTCTCCGAATTTAATTATTATTATTTACCGAGTAGCTCATTATGCTAAGGCCGAACTCAGGCTTTGAGGGCTTGACAAAGGTTGGCCAACTGAAGGAGATGGGACAGAAACAGGAGACAGTCAGCGGTCTGCGGAGATTGTCGCATTTCATTTTTCGGTTTAAGCATAAAAGTAAATTTTAATATTTAGACCGCCTGCAGAGTCAGCCAGAAAGGAGCAAAAGGGTTGCAAACTATCGTCCTTTTGGACGCCTCGCCTTGAGAGTTTTTGTGACTCCTATATTTTGATAGACCTCGGCGGGGGAGGATTCTTCCGCCTTTACTGCCTTTTACCCAACTCAGAGGCCGCATTGAAATGGAAATCTGCCTCAAAGTTCCAGAATGCAATTAATTTCAACGCCAAAACTCATTAATATCCAGCGGGTAAGGACACTCCACTCGAGCGGCTCCGAGTCCTTGCCAGCTACCTTTTTGTGAGTTAGCCCTTTTGCTATTTACCTTGGTTAATAATAAAGCAGCCAAAGGCACGGCTCGTATTATTTTCGTCTACAAAGATGAAAACAAACTCAAACTTGTTGCTCGCCTTGAGCTTTTCATATAAAAAAGTCCGTCTCTACCTTTTTATTTACCCCTTTATTTTTTATTTTATGTTCTCTTTTTGTGTCGCTTTCTTTGAGGCAATGATTTATGGCCAAAGGCCAGAAAGGTCCTGACCCCGGCCCCAGACCAGGCCCGGCCCGGCCAGGAAATGAAGTTCAAGGCATCGTAAGTAGTTTCGGAAACGTCGGGGAAGCGCTGAAAGTGTAAAAACTCATCCTTTCCCTTCCGCTCCTTTGGCACTGGTCCTGCCAGTCCGACGCTCGTTACCTGGCTCAAATTGAAAAGCTCACTCGAGGCTCACGCGAAAGGATTTGCCGGAGACGAGGCGTCCCTCTTAGGCAGTTGGAAAAAAGTTTCATTGTTGTCCCGGGATTTGGGCAAACAAAATTAAGCAGTCTGCAAGTTTTTAATTAAAAAAGGACGAGCGACGTGTGCCTTAAGCGGCCAAGACGGCATGCGGGCCATCTCCCCGGGGCCAAAAGGTTGATAAAGGACCTCTTTAAAGATGAAACTCCATTATTTGTTTTCGGGATTAATTTATAATTTTTTTGTTATTCTTGTTTTTTGAAGATTACAAGCTGTATGGGAGTGGAGTTAACTTTAATCAAGTTTTCTTTCCAAGTATTTTATTGGGAAATCACAATGAGATCCATCGTTCAGAAATAATTCATTAGGTCTCAATACTGATGCTGGCAGAATGTTTTACCAATGTTAACTAGATGCGTGCAATCTAAACAAAAGTAGAATTGCCTTACCTGTCGGGCCGCAGCATATGCGAGCCAATTGCGTGGCCGTTGGCAGGAAATTTGTTTAATCTGCCAACAAATTGGCGAAGACACGCAATCCAAGGAAACCCAAATCGCCGGGCGACTCGCACTGAGTGCTAAGCCAAAACTTGATGAGATGCAAATGGATTTGCGAGATAAAGAGCAGCAGGGTCGCAGACTGAGGGACTGAGACTGCGACCGCGACTGAGCCTGGGTCTCTGAGAGGCGTAAGATCGAGGACCAGTTTCGAGGCGGAGACAGGAACCGAGGAGGGACCCGGCCAGGTCCAGACCCAGCTCCAGCTCCAGACGTGGGCCCGGTCCATGCCGGCTTATTATTAACTGTATAATTTAATGTGTAGGCAGGAAATTGATTTATTATCAACGTCAGTTAATTTTTTTGCTCATTTTATAAATTAAGCAACTCCGCAGCAGGCAGTACGAGTCTCGCAACTATTCCTCTCCGAAACAACGGCGAAAAATAAATCACAAATTAAGTTGTTGGCTCCCACAGTTGAGCAGGGGGAGGCCGGGAGGCTGCGGCTGAGGCTGAGGCGGCCAAGTAACAACCGAAAATAAATAAAATAAAGCCAAACAGAAATAACACCGTCATCCGAAGATAAGGCCAGCCAACGTCGGGTGACAAACTCCACACCACAGGAGGATGACTGGCAAGCCGGCAGGGGAAAGGACGAGCCTGAAGCCGAGGAGGACCTGGAGCTGGAGCGGAAGCTGGGCCAGGAGTCGCCCGTCACAGTCACTTAATAATTTATCGCGCCTACTTTTTATGTGACTTTCTCTCCAATTCGCCTGATACCCTAACATGAGATTTTAAAATAAATCAAGAGATTGAAACAGCAAAAGTATAGAGTCACGCTGAAACCTTTTAAACTAAATTTAAAATTTATTACGGGGTATTTAAAATAAATAAATTACTAGAACATGAAATGAAATTCCATAAATGTTATATCTCGAACCTTATTAGTTTATAAAATAATTAAGTTCCTAATGTAACCTAAGGAATACATGTTCCTTACCCAGAATATACATATATCATCCTCAGTGTGCACATCTTCCAGAACATCTGATCTTCGATTCGAGTGCCTACAAGTGTCCCGTCTCTTGTTTTATATTATCTTTGTATCTTAATGTTTTGCTGTTCGTCGTCGGCCGACTTATCTCAGGCTTTATCGGCTAGGTAGGCGCCTTGCCAAGTTGTGCAAAAAGAGCAACATTTGTGTGGGTAAGCCCGAGGGAAAAAGACAAATCAAATAAGTGCCGAAAACTGAGTAAGATAGCTGTGGAGACAACTTCATATATCTAAAATGAAAGATAAGGATTTTGAAAACACGGAATCTTAATCTTGAGTGAAAAAAACTCCTTTGACAGGATATATAATAAGGCATCTAATACAGACTAAACTCTTTAAAAGATAACTAGATATTGGAATTAATATAAAATGTCGTTTGTCCCACACTTGCCTTTTAAGTGTACCCAATTGAACTTTCGATTTCTGATCTATATATAGTTCGTTAGGCCCAGAGACAAGTTATTGTTATTGTGCAGTTACCATTGTTACAATTCGGTCTGCAGTCGTGACAAGTTTCCAATTGCATTTCATCAAAGTTTCGTCAATTTTCGGGCTCAGCAGCAAATTGCTATTAAATTGCCACACAATTGCGAATGCCATAAATCGAACGGAATTGAAACGAATCGAATCGAATCGAATCGAACTGGGAAGTGTGTGCGGCTCCCTCCGCTGTGTATGTCCGATTCCGATTCCGATTCCAATCCCACAACCCTGGCCATGGGATCGGAGCAGACCAACTCCCACTGCAGAGTCGGAATTTAATGGCCTGGTTTTCCGCTTGGTTAACTCAATTTGCGTGGCTTCTTTCAATTAGGTTTCCGCTGTCTGCTTTGTTGGCTGCAAAGCTCATTTCACTTAAATATAAAATGCGTTATTTGTTTATTTGTCGCCAATAGAAGTGCCGGCGGGTAGCCTGGTCGAGCAGCCGTTCCGTTTAAAGAGTTTTATGGATTTTTCGCCGAACTCGTAAAATAGAAATGTTAAATGGCGTTTTCGTTTCCATTTGTCTGCCACAAACGAGTTCGACGACAGTTTCTGGGCCACTTTCGAAGGGGTGAGGCCCGTCAGTACCAGCAGGTGCAGTACAGCCCAGCCCTGTTCCGATCACGAACCGATCCCATTTGCACCTGGGTGGCTCCATTGCCAGGTAACCCAAAACTGAAAGCGACTCAAAAGCCACCGCTAATCAATAATGGAGCGCTGATGAATCAATTAAACGGCATTTCGGCCGCATAAACATATCCGAAGTGCAATCATTTATCACCCGACCCATAAAGAAGCTGCCAGTTGCTGCAGTACAAGTCATTAAATTGCCAAGTCTGGTGTCCTGGTGTCCCGGTGTCTCGGTGTCGTGGTGTCCCCTTAACCCTCGTATCCGACGACTGGCCCAGACCGATAAACGCGAAATTATTTCAAGCAAATAACGCGAATTTAATGTGACATCCGACAGGCGACAAGAGAATCGCCAGCCAAAGAACCCAAAGGCTGCAGACGCGGAAGACGCAGGCCAACAAGCCATTGAAAGCCAAGATGATAGCCAAGAACAGACTCCACAAAAGGAGAGAGTAGTTGTATAGAAACTGAAAATATAATACTCTTACGGAACTTAAACTTTAATACAGTATTTACTAAGTATAATTATGAATACAAACACAGATCAGCTAACACTCTAAATAAGATTTAATTTATAATTGCATACGACATTTTAATAATAATAAAATATATTTCCGGCTGTTCCAACTCTACTTAATCATCCTTAAATTCACTCTTAGCCTCCCAATAAACCCGGCTTTACCCTTTCCAAATGTAGAACTCTTGGTACCTGCTGGCAGTACCCTGTCTTTCCTTTGTCCAGTTTGATGTGACAGCAGTGCTTGGCGTCCTCCCCCCCTGAATCCTTGGAAACAGAACTCGTGAGGTCCCATCTCCACAGCCCTGACACACACACCAAATGACGCATTATTGAACTGTCAATGGAAGTGACAAAGGGTTAACAGTGTCACCATCGAGTAGTTACCCATTTATTCCTGTCTCCCCTCACTCTCATCGATATTACAAAATAAAAAGGCCGGTCGGTGGTGCTTGTCCAGAAAAAGGGGGAAAGGCGAATGATGGAGTGCCTTGTTTTTGGGAATTGTAAATTAGGGTGGATAAGATAGTACCTGTATAGAAATATTTTCAGGAAATTTTAAGCAATATACATTAGCTAAACTTCATTTAATATAACTTTGAATTCACAGTATATAGGTTTATTTTTCACACATGGGTCATGCTGTAATTTTTATTATGAACCTAAGGAAGTGCCACAAGTTCAGACTTCATCTATTCACTTTTTCTTTCACTATCTCGATGCGAAAAGTTTCGATGCAAACTTTGGCTAATCTCCAGGCCCCAAGGCGAGCGGACCTTCCTCGGACCTGGCATATTTATGGGATGAGCTAAGGAGCGTCTCACCTTGCCTTCCTGACCTGGGCTTGGCTCTAGTTTTGGTTTTGGTTTTGGCTTGGTTTTGGCTCTGTCTGGCCGACTATCAGTGGGTCAGTGTCATCATCCGAGGCGCACTGGCGAGCATCAAATGGCCGTTGGCCAATAAAACCCAACACTCGGCCAGGGTGTGCTGGTCCCCTGCCTGTGCATCATCTTTTGGGTCGGGTTCTCGATCTGGAGATGAGGCTGGAGCTGGTGCTGGAGTCGGAGTTAGAGTTGGAGTTGGAGGCAGGCGGAGGTGCTCACGTCACTTTTCTTGTTTGATAAGGATCCGCAATCGAGAACGAAGACAGGGCGAAGGCGTACGGTCGAATATATTGGAATTTTATTATGCATGACAGCTCCAAAAAGAGAAGAAACAGCCAACAATGGACACTCCCCCAACAACAGCACAGGGTCAGAATGCCTTCTCTGTGCCCCTCGCCGGCTTAACCCTCTGCTTACCTGTTTGACAGTGGGTTGCCTCCGATTCCTATAACCAAAATGCTTAGCCATGTGAGAAAAGATTGCGTTATTCATATTTTAATTTTACTTGTTTAAAGTTTCCCCATCATTTTTTCTGGTCTCCGTCGTCTTTTATGATTACTTTGTGTTTGGAAAACGATTCTTGAATATCGATAAGGTGCAAGGGCGGAACGGTGGCTTTGTTGTTGGGATTGGTTCTTGTTCTGCATGTTTTGTGCATGATTATGTAACATTTTTTTATTTTCCGTCAGGCCGACCCTTTTGGGCGTTCCTTTCGAGGAAACATCGATTTATATTTTGACAAATGATTTACCAATGAGTTGACAGTTTTTTCGGCTTCCCCTCCCCCCGGTATTGGGCAGAGTTAATAAAAGAAAAAACGAGGAGGGAACATGTATTTAATTAATTAACGCGCGTCAAGATACAAAATCCGAAGGCCGATAAGAGAGCCAATATGGAAGAACATTAAGGCCTGTTAGGGCCAAAGTGTGCTTCATATAAAAGCGTGTTTTTTTACCTAAACGCTGGCCAATCAAAAATTAAATTAAGTGAATTTACAAACAATTTAAACATTTTCAGGCAGAGCCCAATGGAGCTCGTAAATGAATTACTAATGGAATCAGTTACCTCCGCTAATCGGCATATCAAATAATGGAAATTGCAGGCCAACAAAGGCGGACAATGCATACAAATTTTGTTGAATGAATTCAACAAACCGAGAAAATGCAATTTCCAATCATTTTCAGCGAGTTTTTCTTTGTTTATTAAATAACAAAGGTAAATATTGAATATGTCAATGGCGGGGCAAAGCCATATCAGAAGGTTCTGACCCAAAATCTGTCAGTCCAGCCGAGATCGTGTCTACAGCGAGTATAGAATCCTACAAAGCAAAATGTCTACCACATTTACCATGAATGGAGAACCTTATACGGGTAAGCCAAGGCTCAAAGGATGATAACTAATTGGAATTAAATTTAGGATAGTTAAAGGATACTGCCCGGTCTCTTTATTCACTTGAATTAAAGAAAATGAATCCATTTTATGCCTCAGTTAACCTCAGCGACCTCCCGCCGGACATCACGCTGAATACCTTCATCCGGGAGCATGCCCAGCTCACGGCCACCAAGTTCATGTGCCTGGAGGGAGGCTGTGGGGCCTGTGTCTGTGCAGTGAGCGATGGGCAGAGCACCTGGACCGTCAATTCGGTGAGTTCAGAGATCAGCCGATCCTCAGCTCCGGAACTAACAGCTTCTCCCGCCGTCTTGCAGTGCCTCAAGCTGCTGAATACCTGCGCCCAGCTGGAGATCGTTACCTGCGAGGGATTGGGCAACCAGCAGAGCGGCTACCATCCCATCCAGAAGCGGCTGGCCAAGATGAATGGCACCCAGTGTGGCTACTGCTCGCCGGGCTTCGTGATGAACATGTACGGGCTGATGGAGCAGCACGGGGGCAGAGTGACCATGTCGGAGGTGGAGAACGCCTTTGGCGGCAACATTTGTCGCTGCACTGGCTATCGTCCCATCCTGGATGCCATGAAGTCCTTCGCCGTGGACAGCAATGTCCTAGTTCCCAAGGATTGTGTTGACATTGAGGATCTGGACTTAAAGGCGCGCAACTGTCCGAAGACGGGAAGAGCCTGTCAAGGTAGGTGCAACGGACAGCGATCCAAGCTAATCTACGACGACGGACATCAGTGGTACTGGCCAAGCACCTTGGCCGAGCTGTTCGAGGCGTTGGACAATGTCGAGGACTCGGATGAGTTCATGTTGGTGGGAGGCAATACCGCCCATGGTGTCTACAGGAGATCCCCCGATATCAAGCACTTCATTGACATAAACGGAGTGGAGGAACTGCATCAGCACAGTTCTGAAAGAGAAAAACTGATTTTGGGAGCCAATCTCAGTCTGACAGAGACCATGGAGATCCTTCGCTTGACGTCCAAGCAACCTGGCTTCGAGTATCTGGAGGTTTTGTGGAATCACATCGACCTGGTGGCCAATGTTCCTGTTCGCAATGTGAGTGCACTTCTGACCCCTTGGGCTCTTTTTTATCAATCATTTTTCAGTCTGGGACTCTGGCGGGTAATATCTCGACCAAAAAACAACACCCCGAGTTCCCATCGGATATCTTTATATCCTTTGAGGCATTAGATGTACAAGTAGTGGTCCTGAGAAGTGTTAATGATGAAAGAGAAATGTCTCTGGAGGAATTCCTGAAGGATAGCGACAGAAATGTTGTTCTTAAGGCATTCGTATTGCCTGCTTACCCGAAGGATAAGTACATCTACGACTCCTACAAGGTATAATGTGTGTTCCTGACTTTGTCTGTATTATTGACAACTGCTTCCTTCCGCAGATCATGCCTCGTGCCCAGAATGCCCATGCCTATGTCAACGCCGCCTTTCTTCTAGAACTGGATTCCGACTCCAAGGTGGAGTCCGCTCGCATTTGCTTTGGCGGAATCCGTCCGGACTTTGTCCACGCCTCAGCCATTGAGGACTTGATGGTGGGACATAGTCCCTACGAGCCTAATTTGGTGCAGCAAACATTTAGCAAGCTGGAGAACCTGGTCAAGCCGGATGAGGTTCTTCCCGATGCCAGTCCCGCCTATCGCTCAATGTTGGCCTGTGGGCTCCTCTACAAGTTCCTCCTGAAGCACGCTCCAATGGCGGAGGTTAGTGCAAAGTTCAAGAGTAGCGGCGAACTGCTGCAGCGGCCGCTGTCCTCCGGCTTGCAGCTCTTCCAGACCCAGAAGAGCACCTATCCGGTCACCCAGGCAGTGCAGAAGCTGGAGGGCATGATCCAGTGCTCCGGAGAGGCCACCTACATGAACGATGTGCTGACGACTTCCAACACGGTGCACTGCGCCTTTGTAGGTGCCACAAAGGTGGGAGCCACCATCGATCAGATTGATGCTTCGGAAGCTCTCCAGCATCCCGGAGTAGTGGCCTTTTACACTGCAAAGGATATTCCCGGGACGAACACCTTCAGTGAGCCCAGCTTTGGCTATGATGCAGAGGAGATCTTCTGCTCGGGATTGGTCCGTCACTCTGAGCAGCCAGCTGGGGTAGTCGTGGCCCTAACTGCTGACCAGGCTCAACGCGCTGCCAAGCTGGTCAAGATCAGCTACAGCAATCCCAGTTCCGATTTTAAGCTGCAGCCAACCCTGCGGCATGTGTTCTCCAATGGAACGCCAGATCCATCCCGCATCCTGCCCTTGGCCATATCAAAGCTGCAGGAAGTTACCTTCTCTGACAAACCCGACGTGGAGGTCAGGGGCATCTTCGAGATGGGTCTGCAGTATCACTTCACCATGGAGCCACAAACAACTGTGGTCATTCCTTTCGAGGATGGACTCAAGGTCTTCTCGGCCACCCAATGGATGGACCAGACACAGTCTGTGATCGCGCATGCGCTCCAGCTGAAGGCGAAGGATGTGCAACTTCAGGTGAAGGATGAAGTCATAAAATCAAATTGATCCTATCAGAAGTTCTCGTCACAGGTTCGCCGATTGGGCGGTGGCTATGGCTGCAAAATATCTCGCGGAAACCAGGTGGCCTGTGCCGCCGCCTTGGCTGCCCACAAGCTGAATCGTCCTGTTCGCTTCGTCCAAAGCCTCGAGTCCATGATGGAGTGCAATGGTAAGCGATGGGCCTGCCGTTCCGAGTATCAGTGTCACGTCAAGTCGAACGGCAGGATCGTCGGCTTGTCCAACGACTTCTTCGAGGACGCTGGGTGGAACGCAAACGAGAGTCCTGTGCAAGGACACTCTACATTCACGGCAGCGAATTGTTACGAGTTCACTGACAGTAATTTTAAGCTCAGTGGACATGCAGTCCTCACGGATGCCCCCAGTTCCACTTGGTGTCGTGCTCCGGGTTCTGTGGAGGGCATTGCCATGATGGAGAACATCATTGAGCATGTGGCATTTGAGATCCAAAAGGATCCTGCCGAGGTCCGCTTGGCCAACATCAGCAAGAAGAGTAAGATGGCGACTCTACTGCCGGAATTCCTAAAGTCGAGGGAGTATTACGGCCGCAAAAAGGAGATCGAGACCCACAACGCGAACAACCGATGGATCAAACGCGGCCTTGGCTTATCGGTGATGAACTTTCCAGTGATATACATTGGGCAATTCCCGGCTACAGTGGCCATCTACCATGTGGATGGCACTGTCGTGGTGACCCATGGCGGCATAGAAATGGGACAAGGTAGACTGAGTTCCGTGCAGATTCCCCTTTGAATTGACTTTCCCCTTGACATATTCATAGGTATGAACACGAAGGTGGCTCAGGTGGCTGCCTACACCCTCGGCATTGACTTGAGCTACATCAAGGTGGAGTCCTCGGACACCCTCAATGGAGCCAACTCGATGGTCACCGGCTACGCCATCGGCAGCGAGAGTGTCTGCTACGCGGTCCGCAAGATCTGCGAAACCCTCAACGCCCGCTTGAAGCCGGTGAGGAAGGCCAGGGCCAGTTGGCTGGATACCGTGGAGGCTGCCCATGCCCAGTTAATCAACCTGGTGGCCTCGGATCACTACAAGACCGGCGACATGCAGAACTATCATGTACTGGGCCTGGCTCTCTCCGAAGTGGAGATGGATGTGCTCACGGGAAACATCCTGATCCGGCGAGTGGACATTCTAGAAGACGCAGGCGAAAGCCTGAGCCCCTGGATCGACGTAGGCCAGGTGGAGGGGGCCTTCGTCATGGGCCTCGGCTACTGGCTCAGCGAACTGCTCATTTACGAGGGCGACAACGGCCGCCTGCTGACCAACCGCACCTGGAACTACAAGCCCCTGGGCGCCAAGGATATTCCCATTGATTTCCGCGTGGAGCTGGTGCACAGTCAGCGGCCCAGTGGAGCCGGATTCATGGGCTCGAAGGCCACCGGGGAGCCGCCGTGCTGCTTAGCCGTCAGCGTGATATTCGCCCTGCAGCAGGCCCTGCAGTCTGCCCGCCAGGACGCCGGCTTAACGCGGGAGTGGCTTCGCCTGGGAGCGCCCACAACGCCGGAGACCTTGTTGCTCAATGCCGGACACAAAGTGTCGGAATTCAAGCTGAAGTAGAAACACTTTTTGGAACATATCTATTCATAATATGCTTTTATATTAATCAGGTAACATATGAAGCATGATCTAGAAGCGAAGTATGAACTTAATTTCCTATTAATCTCTTTTAGTTTTCCATGGAATTCATATTAAATAAAATCTTACAACAAAAGCTTAAATTTGTTTAAAGAAAGAATGCTTACAATTTACATTTTATTATGAAATTCAAAAAATGCAAACTTTTATAATGAATAATAGCACTCAAAAGCTTGATTTTCTAGTTTTTGCTGGAAGTTATTTCAAAGTCAGAGCTTTTGAAATAGTTTTTGTTTTTTTGTTTGAAAAGCTGTGAGCGTGAAAACATTATTTACGAGAGAGTGAAATATATATGCCGAAACATACACACATACATGTACATATTTATGCCGGCCGGCTCGCTCTCTATTTTTTATCACTCTCTATTTCTCCTTTATTTTTGGTGTACACGTGCTTTGGTTTGGTTCCCTTTTGTTGTTTTCTTTCTGGACTGAAGAAAGATTAGAAAGAGATAAGTATGTCTGGCCATTTTGCTTAGTCACTCTAATATCAAACAAGGTTAAAGATTATAATTTGTAATGAACTGAAAGCCTAGTCAATAAATTATTAACTCCATGTGAAGTTTGTCGCTTGGATTTGCTCATTATTTACTCGGAGTTAAGTTACGTAATTAAGGTCTGTGAAGAAGTTTTTAACGGAATTAGTTATTAATTAACAACTAAGAAGCATTCAGTTAAGTTAAGTTATTTTCTCTATTTTCTGTATCATTTAAGGTATTTTTGTTGCTGGTGTATACTTAGCTTCCGATGTTAACTTCCTTCTGTTCTTTTATAAAGACTAAGGATCTTACTAGGCGTATAAATTTGACTAATAAGAAAAAGGCAGTCAGGCGTAAAAGCCTAATATAAACAGAAACACATCGTGTAATATTATTAATACGGGAAGGTAGGGTATCCATCGATATGATATGCCATAGCTGTGCCACTTTTCTCTTCATTTTCATTTGCTGTTCTCGCAGTTATCGTGACTACTTCACAGCTGCCGAAAATCGGAGAACGAAGCTTCTATATAAACGGCGCCGCCAGACCGCCGGCAGTTGTTCGCCATCGGGGTGCTGAGCCACGACGAACTGCAATTAACGTCGATCGTCAAGCACGGAGCCCAAGGCAACAGTTGTTACGTTCAAACAGAGCTT
>VNJS01012042.1:0-30774 GCA_008042575.1 Drosophila watanabei | reverse complement strand
GAATTACTTTCATATTCATACAATTTTACAGTTTTACATTTTTTACAGTTTTACATTTTTTACAGTTTTATATTTTTTACCGACCGTTTGTATTGCAGCTATTTGATATAGTCGTCCGATTCTTATGAAATTTACAACAAAATTCTGAAAAAATATGAAATACTAGTATCTAAAAGTTGAAGAAATTATGTTGAAAACTGACAAAGTTATAATTATTTTTTCTAAAAATTTCCCGATCGTTCCTATGGCAGCTATATGATATAGTCATCCGATTTTTATGAAATTTATTCTTAAAATCTGAAATAATATATAAAGCTCATAACCGAGAGTTGGTCAAGATATGTTAAAAAACAGTGAAATTAAAATTTTTTTTCTAAAAATTCACGGATCGTTTGTATGGCAGCTGTATGATATAGTCGTCCGATCTGGCCCGTTCCGACTTATGTCCGAGTGAGAGTATATAGAAGACTATCTGCAAAGTTTCATTCAGATAGCTTCAAAACTGAGGGACTAGTTTGCGTAGAAACGGACGGACAGACGGACAGACGGACAGACGGACAGACGGACAGACGGACATGGCTAGATCGACTCGGCTGTTGATGCTGATCAAGAATATATATACTTTATAGGGTCGGAGATGACTCCTTCACTGCGTTGCAAACTTCTGACTGAAATTATAATACCCTGCAAGGGTATAAAAAAACAACAATCGACGGTGGCGGAAGTGGAAAACAAGGAGGAGCGGGATGACAAGGCCAGGCAGGCAGGCGGCTCTGGCAGAGATTTTCGGTTTGGATCCGACTGCGGTCGCTGGGGGGGATTGTGGTGAAAATGGGCTGGATGTCCGGGTGTGAAACAGGGAGGGACTGCCGGCTGTCTTGCATCATTAATTACAATTTGAGCTGCACACGCAGAGCGGAGATCCGAGATTCGGAGGGTAAGGGAACGAGAAGGATGCGAGACAAGCTGCGAATAAAAATAAAAGAATAAAAAAAAAGAAAAACGGCGAGTAGCGTTACATAACCCAATCCTGGCCAGTTTTTGCCCCGAGAGCCGTAGCCTACGATTCGCACAGCTTGGCATATATACATATAATTCCTTAAATATCGGTGTGGATATGTACATATATGTTGAATGTATATATATACATAGCTCCGACAGTCTGTGGCTGCGCTGACATTTTAATTGCACTGCATGACTCCCGTAATTCGCTTAATTAATCAACATTTTTGCTCTTATCAATATCGGAAAGCGTTGTTGAAGGTCCCACGGTTGAGAAATTGTTGAGAAATTGCTGAGAAATTGCAGAGAAATTGTTTTTTGCGAAATGTCTAAAGCAATTCAGTAATTGGTTTTTAAAAAATAAAATGTTTTTAAGGATTAGTTTACAAAGGAAAAATTAAACGTGCAATTGGACTTATATTATACCTAAATATATCTTTTATGGAGTAATAAATTATCACTGCTGCATTAAATATTCCCAAAATACTTGGCATTTATCAGACATGATTCGTAAAATAATTTAAAGAAATAAAATTAGCCAAAGAAAATATTTATTTTTCAATATTTTCAACTTTGTTGCATATGAGTAATTTTTTTGTCAAATTTCTATTGAATATTTTAAAATTATTAATAATTCTAAGAAATATAAATATTTTTAGATAAGTTAAAAATATGTGAGGCCCACGTGACGTATGAGTGATTTAATTCACAGTTATTAATGAAAATAGCTGGATTATTCTTTTATAGCCCTGACTTCCTATGCTTAATCAAAAACATATATTTTCTACAAGTTCCTAATAATATTTTAACGAAAAGGTGCTGTGATTCTAGACGATTTGTGTGTGCGAAGCCCAACTAAATGCGTAAATTAGCATCGTTGCCGCATCAGCTGAGCCATAAAATCAGCACACAAAGGCATTTGCGGGCTCTATGTGGGTCACAAAGTTGGGAACGGGTGCGAACGGAGTTATGGCGGTTCTCAGGGGGTTAAGGCGAAGGTGAAGGTAAAGGTGAAGGCAGGTAAGGGTAGGTTGGTGACGCGGGTCGGTAATTTTGCAGTAATTGAAACCATCAAAGCATGAGAGCGAGAGCGAGCTGGGGGGCAGGGCGAGAGCGAAAGGCAATTACAGACGCTACGATAATATTAATGCATGTGGAGAGGTGGTCAGCATTGTGCTGGGGTCTCGGTCTTATCGCAAATGCGGCGAATATTATCTGCGATAATGAGAAAACTAATTGTGAGCTATGCAAATGTGGCAGCACCAGATGCACCTGTGTGTCTTCCCTATGCTAGTGTGTGTGTATGGTTGTGCTTGTCCAATTGCATATGTGTGTTTTGGCTTACCAACACCGTTCAAGTGTGAAAGCAATTAGATTTGATAGTTTATCGGGCTTCATTTGAATAAACGGAAATTGCCGCCAAGGCAGGTCCTTTATATTCAAAAAGTACTCGAAAATTGAAGTTACAACTCTGCAAATAGAGCTTTAAGGCAATTAAGATAAGAAAACATTACCAATATAAGATGTATATTTAATGGAAATTTAGGAATGATATTGAAAATACAAAGTACACTTTTTACATTAATAGAAACTTATTTTGGATACAAAAGTTATATAAAGATTCTGGTATATTATTAAGGTCTATCATCTACCATGCATATGTAATTGTAATGATTTTGAGTACATTTAATGTGATACATAAATCCCTCATAAAGGACAGTGCAGTCCACATCGTCATAGTGGTTTCGGGGCTCTTTTGCTGCCCACTTGGCAAAGAATGTGGTCAGGCCACTGGCCAAGGACACATAGGTGCCCTCCTTATTTCGATCGTTAATGCCCAGCCAATAATGGGTTTCCTTCTTAAGCTTCTCACCCAGGGTTGTGAATTCTTCTTGGTTTTGTATAGCGGCCAGGTAACCTCCCATTTCGCGACACGCATTCGCAGCAGACGGCCAATCAAGCGTTGCATTATGTTCTATATAGAAGTATCTGTACCAGTCTGTCCAATTTCGCCAGAGTTTCATTGGAAACCGCACCGCCTATGGAGTCCTGTTGAGCATCAAGGTTGGCAAGAAAAGGTTGCAGCACGGTAAGCAGGAATTTACTGCATTGCATTGGCGGCTCTTGCAACTCAGGATCCCATTCTGTTTTATCCCGAGGTATTGCCACGGAACTGTGGAACTTCCAGGCAGTAAAGCCTACAAAAAGGACGACTGTTAATTTGAACATTTCTTAGCGGAGAACTTAAGAACAGTGCTCATCGGTGGCTTCAAGTGTACTGATCTGGACTTGATGGTTTTAAAAAAGAAACACTGTTGAATTTTTGTTATGCAAAGTTTTGTTATTTTCCTTTATAACCGCAAGGGTGGATAAAACATATTGTTTATACCCGAAATTATTTCTCACGATGAATAATAAGAAAAATATTGCTTATTTTGATAAATACAATAAAAAATTAAAAAAAAAAAAGTTATAGATTGCAGAGTGCCTTAAAAACGGATAAATTTCTGGATTTCTAAGAATCTTAGTCACAATTTTTAAAAATTATCTTTAATTTCATATTGTTTTTTTTTAAATACTAAAGTGCTGTCAAAATAAACTTATTTTTTAGTTAAATCGTTATTTCCCAGTAAAAGCACCCCTATTCCCCCAAAATAATTACCAATAAATCATTGATAATGTGACAAAAGTGGCCCAACCTGCTGTTGTCAGTTGATGTCAAATCCACACCAATTCGCGCACACCTGTTATTCACCTGTAATTCACGTTCCGTTCAGTTCCTGTTCCGTAAATGGAAGTCTGTGGATTCCCCGCGAATTAATTTTCATACTCAACACCTCTGCCGGCGCCTTGGGGCAGCGCAGCGGCATAGAGAGTCAGAGTGAGAGAGAGGGAGAGGGAGGCAACAACAAAAACAAGAGCCAACAATTTGAATTTCAAATTGCAGAGAATTTCGGGCGGGAGGAGGAGAAGTGGCCAAAATCAGGGGGAGGGGTACATCCATCCTTAAGTTTCAAGCGGAGTCAAATCAGCTGACACGAAAACTCAAATGCAGTTGCCCATGCGAATGCAGGGGGAGTTACACTCAGAAAAAATCCCATCGAAAATAGAAAATAATTAAAGATACAAAAAAAAAAGAATTTAATAATGTTTTAAAAGCAAATTGCTACAGAAATGCTTGCTAAAAGTTCACCCTAAAAGACACTCTCTCAAATTAATAATAATAAAATAAATTTAATATAAAAAAAAATTGTGTAAATTTTAATTTTATAATTAATTTTATAATTCGTTTAAAATTTGTTAAAATATATTTCAATATATACCATAATTAAAAAGAAAACCCACATAACCCATTTTTGTTCAAAGTGTATTGGAAAGGAGATATGAGGTTACGCGGGAAAGAGACGCATAGAGAAGTCAGAGCGGGAGAGCGAGCGTGGGAAAGATCGTCGTCACCGGTGACAAGCCAATTAAGAGCTCAAGTTGCATCCTCCTCATCAGTGGCCGCCATTTTGGCAACACGGGAAACGTTCAGTTAGCTGTCGTTATAAGCTCAGCTGGGAGGGGGGGGGGAGGAAACTGCTGCGAAAATCCATGCCCCTAGGCTTTGTGTCGAGTTTGCGTTGCTAATTGCAGTGAAAAATGTTTAAGCCTAAAGCTGAACGGTCTAAACTTATACGCAAAGCTGATATTAAATCCATTGAAAGGATACCTTGTAGGGTGTTGTTTCCCCTATAATGATTCCCAAAATCTTTAAAATATTGAATAGTAATGTTTGAAGTAGCTTCACTTACCATTAGCTTTATTAATTTTTTTCTTCTAGGCTTTTTGGGCTTACTCTTTACTGTTTTACAAATACACACTTTTACACATGCACTTTTAGAGCTCAAGTTGTACACATTTAACACTTTTTACACTAAAAATACACTTGCATTTTTGCACTTTTACACTTGCACTTTAAAACTTTTTTACTAACTTTTTTATTAACTTAAAAAAAAAATTGCTCTATTACATTTCCACTTTTATACTTTTCTCTGAATCGCGTTTTTGCCTTTTGCGATATTTCAAACATTTCTGACTAACTGTACAGTTTAAAAGGTCATCGCGATCACTGATCACACAATTTTGGAGGCACACGACAAACAACTGTCACAATTTTCATTTCGCCTTTTCCACTTTTTGACATCCATTTTTACACTTCCGTTTTTACACTTTCATATAGATTCGGCTATTGCTACGTTTATAACCATGAAATTATTAACCTTAAAACTTTTATTTTTCAACATTTTGAAGACAGGAATATTTGATTTCTTATTAAAATTCGTCGTCTCAATTGTAGCTTTAAATTCGCCTTACAGTTTGATATTTACAGCAAGTCATGCAGTATACAGTTTAAGAGCTTATCACTTCACCGCAAAGTTTCGCGATCACTGACTACAGTTTTGGAAGCACATGCCCAGAGGAATCTCTATTTGGCAGTCTTCTTCTTTTATTTTTTCTTCTCAATCTTTCACGTACTAGAATTCCTACTGAGACCACAATTTTGATTAGGAAACTTGGCATTTTTGTTGTTCACGGCGTTGGGCTTTGTTAGCAGGAAAATCTTACTGCATTTCCCAAAGCAGCGTTAGAAGGAAGAGGAGCAAAGACCTTAATTGCCGGTAAGCTTTTGTGGTTTCGCTTGAGTTTTCTATTATCACATTTTGCGGATTTACACTTGCCCTTCACCTTTCGCTTGGCAATTTTATTTACAAGCAGGTAGAGGCGAAAAGTGAACATCACCAGTTAAATGCAATAACTAAATCTAATTGCGATTCTTGTTTTTCACCTTTTGACAGCTCATTACATAACCTCAATCTTCTCCCACTCTTACTCTCTCTCTCTCACGTTCACCCGCACATTTGTGTGGGAGTGTCTAAAGACATGTGTACGTGTATGTGTGAGTGCGTAATTTGCAGTTCAATTACCTCGCTAATATGAGATGTCGATATTGCTTCTGCTTCTCTCACTTCCTTAGCTTCTTCTTGTGCTCCAGCGCACCCCACCTCACCTCTCTAGTCATGGCCCCCGAATTACCGCCTGTAACTCGAATTCGTTAATTATTTTGACAGTCGGCCATGTTGACAGCCGCAGAAGTCAACAGGATGAGAGAAGTGAAGAGAGAGCGAAAAATTAAACGAATTGTAAATACCCTAACGGAAAATGGAGAATATTTTTAAAGAGAAACTTGAGAGCATTAAAATAAAAACAAAGAATATAAAATAAATAAAAAAATATATATATTACATAAAAATAAATTAAATAAATAATAAGCATTAAACAAATAACAATTTTTTATAAAATACATTTATAAAATTTATTTATTATTATTTTAAGATTTGTTTGGCAAACCCATTGAGTTAGCTGAATTGACCCTCGTCAGGACATCAGAAGTAACGTCTTGAGAAGTCCTGTTTGTAGCCACATGAAACTTGCATGAGTCCTGTCTGCCCCTTAACCCGCCTTCGCTAAGCTCTGCGGTCGTTCTCCTCGGCCATCTCGATATAACCGTAATTTGTGTGGCAGCCACAGCCATTTTGGCCAGCCACTGATTATGCCACATCCGAAATGGACATGTCAAATTAACCGGGACATATAAACAAAGACAACTACATGCGGTTACATGTTCAATCATGTTCATCTTTAACTTTCTCTTAACCGAAGTGGGAGCTACTTTAACGAAATTTAAGCTACTTTTGCAAAATTTAATATAAAAAATATACTGTTTTAGAATTAATAATAGAAATTTGTACAAATTATGGAACCCATATCGGTTGTCATTGTCGAATTCAATAGTTTATATTGAAATGAGGGTTAGATTCAACCAGAAAACCTTAGATACAAATATTATAAAAAGAGGATATTATAATTTTTAAATTGTATAATTGCATAAAAAATTGTAAAAACGCACTTTATCAATACAAGGATTACTTTTATTCAACATTCTTATAAACTATTTACACAGATCTAGCGGAAATTGGGGGCTCCAGCAGCATCTGCCAGATCAGCCAGCCGAGGATGAGTCCGTAGAGCAGCCAGCCGAGGAGCAGTCGCCGCTGATGCCGCCACTAGATAATCGAGGCTGGATCCTTAACCGTATTAATAACGCCCTGCTGTTGCTTGTGCTCATTATTATTATTATTGCTAACAAAATCCCTTCGCAGGGCATTCCAATTGGGATCCGGGTGATCCTTGAGCAGACTCCAGTTGGGCGACGGAACATCCGGCGACAGCCAATTGAAATCAGCAACATCTGTGTAGTTATTCTGGGATTTGTTGAGACCCGAGAGCAGATAGTCCGCCTCCAACTCAGGATAATCGTAGTTATATTCCCCGATCTCGATTGCCCTGCAATCCTCGATGATGGCGCGACAGGTGACGTGCAGGTAAATTCGAATGGACTGTGAGGAGTGCAATCTCAACTGCTGGCAGGCAATGGAGAGGGTGCACTGGTCCAGATTCTCGGCGAAGAAGGAGCGCGAAATGGGACCACAGAGCAGGGTGCAGTGGGAGGCGTGCGAGACCTGAACGGATCCCGGATGTCCCTGCAGTTCCACCAAACAATGATTCACATTCGATATGGTGATGTCCTGGCCATTGACTTGGCTGGACTTGAGGACTATATGCTCGTTCTTCCTGTTTTCCAGAGTCCAGCTAAAGCTGGAACCCGATTTCTCTGGGATTTTGTGTGTTGTGCTCGAGTCCACTTTATCCTTGGCGACTGGCGGCTTCTGCTTGATGGCGGCTGCTGTCTTTTTGCCACTGAAACCGAACTTCTTCTTGGGCATCAGACGCTGGCGGGCCTCGTCATTGCTGGCGGTCAGCGTGTTCAGTATGTTCTGGCAAGACTTGATCTTAAAGTCCGAGAGGAACATGGTGGAGGCGGTGAGGTAGCGCTGCAGCTCCTGGATCTGCATGGTTATCGCGGCAAATCTCTGGGTCAAGTCCGCGGTGGCGGGCGGTGCATCGCCGCTGCTCAAACCGTTCAGTCTCTGCTCAATGTCGAAGGCCTGCTGCGTAAAACTCTGGGCAAAGTAGTCCACGCCCTCGTTCTGCACCGTTTCCTTGGAGCGCTGCTCCAGCTTCACATCCAAATAATTCTGTCTGTCCTTGTTGCGCTTGTTCAGTCGCTCCAGCACATGATCCTTGCGATTTTCCCCGTCCTCCTCCATTTTTATCTGCGTTCAAATATCTGCGTAGAAGGGAAAACTGGTTAAAAATCAATTTTTTCAGGCGGAAAAACTTCTTTCTTTTCGGTGGGCGACAATGAATCACGGTTTTGTGTTGACGGTAGTTGCGCAGCTGCAGGAAAAATCGCAGAAATCTTGCTTTTGCTTTCGCTAAAGATATAACAACTTTTACCTTAAGCTATAAACTGCATAAAATTCGCTTGTTTTTGTTGTATATATTAACCTTTTCGTGTAGTTTTTAATTTATTTACTCCAAACTAAGAAAACAATTGTTAGCAACAGCTGTGAGTGGAGTGTGGCCAGAGTTTCAGTATATTATTCCCAAGACAAGACGTAAACAAGCAACGTAAAGAAGCAACATAATAAGCAACGCAAATAAGCAACGTAAAGAAGCAACGTAATGAACACAAACGTAACCGTTTAGGGCGTAAGTGAACAAAAACGTTACGTTAACGTAAGTAAGAACAAAATGTTTTTAAAGTATTGAAAAATCGTTGAAAAGTAAAGAGGAATTTTATTTAAAAAAGCTTACGTAAATTAAAAAATATTATTCCCAAGTTTGTACACAAGACAAGACGTAAAGAAGCAGCGAATGAACACAAACGTAACCGTTTAGGACGTAAGTGAAAAAAAACGTAACGTAAACGTTAGTGAACAAATCTCAAAAATGTTTTAAAGTATTAAAAATTCGTTTTAAAGTAAAGAGAAAGCTTATTTTATTTATTTTATAAATATTTAGAAACATTCACAAATATTACATTTATTTTTCGAGCATGTTAAATAAGGTCCCAGTTAAAAAATAGGGTTTTAAGTCTTTGACAAACAATTAAAATATATTTTATTAGATAAATAAATTCAATTTAAGATTTTATACTTAATACTTTTTAAAGGATATAACAAAGTCTAGTGCATTCAACACAAAAATCAACAAAATAAAATATAAAATTATTTGTAGAAATTAATATAACATTTTTCTATTTAATATCTTTAAGAAATTTGTTTTTGTATATATATTTTTGTCTTAACTTAAAGTTTAAGCTAGACATAATGAAGAAAAGGGGCAAAAATTATTTATAGATTAAACAAAAATTAGTAAACATTTGGTAGAGAATATGACTCTTAATATATTTAATATCTTTAAGATATGTATTTCCTTTATATATATTTTTTTTTATTTAAAGTTCAAGCTAGAATTTACGAAGGAAATGGTACAAAAATATTTAATAAATCAACAAAAAAGTAAAAATTTGAATGAGAATAAAACTCTTGAGATCGTTTCATATTTTACTACATTTGAAGCTCCCAAATTAAAAACAAATGAACCTTTTCCCTGGTTTCTTTCACTCTTTTTTTTATTTATTTATTAATTTTTTTTTTTGTATTATTTTCGATCAAAACTACAGGCAAACAGTTTAAGAAGCGGGATCATTAAGAGTTGGTGGCGTTGGTGTGTGTTGTGAATTGCTTAATTCGCTTACAATTATCAAGTTTGAACATATTTACAATTGAATTTCGTTAGATACATAATTTTAGTATGTATATTTACGTAAATATAATATATAATTAAGTGTGTGCTTGATGTGTGTGTGTTGTGTGTGTGCCCTAGTTTGCATGCAAAAATGTCCTAAAAAGCATTTGTACTTCTAACTTTCGTTACGTTTCCATTCATTTCAACACTTAAGTACTAGGAAAAATCTTAAATACAACTTGATTTCTTTGTATTCTTTGTTTTTTTGGTTTATCTTAGTTACTTGGTATTCTGCTTAGGTTTCTGCTTAGCTTCCGCTTCCGCTTCCGTTTCTGTTTCCGTTTCCGTTTCGTTTTAAGGCACATGACACATTCCTGAATATGATGTGCGTTTTATATAGTTATAAGTAAGTAAGTAAGTTGGTAAATATTAGTTATAACACATTAAAACTATTGACTACACAATTGTTTATAGATTTAGTAATTCACTCGCAAAGTTAGCTCTTTTTTCGGGGGAATTTGTGCTCCATTTTCTCGAAAACAACAGATGCATATTGACCAGCAAATGACTAATTAAAAATCCAACCACGATTCCGAGGGACCGTGGAACAAAACAAAGAAAATTGTACACCAGTTAAAAAAGTAAAGTAAATTTCTCGGAAATGTTATCGCGCATCATTTGTATATAGATATATGTATATCTTTAGATCGTGAGGATCTCCTCCTTATATAGATCATGAGAGCTCGCCGATGGGAGCATTCTGCAGCCACAGATCGTGTATAAAGTTGTACAGGTTATCACTGACGGCAACCTGGAAGAAAGTAGGAATATTTTTCATTAAAACTGCTATATATTTATATAGTCAAAGGACTCACCTTGTAGGGCGTCGGGTTGAGTGTGCGCTTGTGATCGTTCCTCAGCGTTTTTAATGAGATTTGCACTTTTTCGCGCACCTGTTCCAGGGTCGGCAGCTGCTGGCATATCTTGCCCGCCTTCCAGTACACCTTGTAGAGGGATTCCACATGCGAGGGTATCACATAGGCGCGCTTCGACTCCTGGAAGGGATGACGGCACAGCACCTTCTGACCCACAGCCGGCGGTGGCTCTGAGACCTTTTGCAGGAGATCGATGAGGGCATGACCATCGGCGCTGTACAAACGATAGGCATTCTTGTTGCCCGGCATCGTCACCTTTTCCACATCCTGGCTAAGCTTGATTCTCGGCTGGCCATTGATCTCCACCAGCTTGTAGACACAGCCCAGGGCAGGCTGACGCTGGCAGGTTACTGGAAAATTGTAATGTATTTTTTTAGAAGGTAATTTATTTATTTAATATTCTTCACTCACCCAAATGAGTGCCAATGCCAAAGCAATCAATCTTGTGTCCCTGCTCATTGAGACTTAGTATGGTGTCCTCGTTGATATCATTCGATGCCACAATTGTTAGCTTGTTGAACCATGGCACCTTGAAGCGTTCCGCCACCTTCTCGAAGGTTTCCCTTGCCAAACAGGATAAATATGCCAGATCTCCCGAATCGATACGAATGCCCAAGGCATGGTAACCCAAATCGTTGAGGGCCAAGGCCACGGCACTGAAATTGAGAAGACCGCTCCTAAAGAGAAGAAAGCAAGGTAAGAATGATTAGTAATCATATTACGTATAAGCTTCATTAAGTGCTGCTTGGTTTTGGTTTTCTTTTTTAACTCAACAAAAAATATATCTCTCATTTTGCTATACAATCTTAATTTTTTTTGCCACTAAGTTCTAAGCGAAAATTACACAAAAAACAAATGTTTTTTGAGGTGTACAAAAGTGGAGCTAAGAAAAACGTGTTAAAAGAACCAAAGGTTGGTTCTTTTCGTAAAGATTTGCAAGTGCCACTAGCAAAAACCATCTGCCGGGGAATATAAAGTCTCTTATTCTCATTTTACTGAGAGCAGCACAAAATGTTTAAAGTTCTTTCGGTTTATGTTTATTTTCAAGCCATGCAGTGTGCTCTCTCGGACGCTTTTCTGTATAGTTAAGAACTATGTACAGTTTTTTATAAAACTAAGGGAAAAAAATCGAGGATTCCTTTAAAGTTTATAAGAGAAAAAATCATTTCAAGATCTTTGGGTTGAGGGGAGATAAAAAATTGAACAAAACAAAACGAGGGAAAAATGTTTAATTAAAGTTAACAAAAGAATATATTTGGTGGGGGACAAAGACAATAAGAACAGGGTTAGGTTCTATGACAGCATTATGGTGATTTCAGTGCATATTCCGTTGAGATTTGTATATAGTTTATATATTTCTCGAGTGCTTAAAAGTAGGTTCAACATTTTTTGAAATACTTGTATAAGACTTTACTTTGGTTTACTTTTTTTATAAGAACTGGGTAATAATTTTAATTAGTTATTTGAACTTTAAATGCTAAAAGAAGTACAAGAAGGTTTTAAGATATTTAAATAATTTAAATAATTTAAAATCTACACAGAACTCCTAAACAATAGCTTTTATGCAACTTAGCTAATTCTTAGCAAAACGTTTCTAAAAATCCTTCAATCTTCATTTAATTTTAATTGATTATCAATCTACCTCTGCACTCTTTTTGACTTAATAATTATTTAAATGCACCTTGTTATGTGTGAGTTATATAGTTTTGGGTTTATCATTTATGCATGAACTTTGGTTTGTTTGTTGTTGTATTTGTTGTTCAGTAATTGTTGCTTTTGAGTGGGCGGGGAGGGGAAGGTGGTGAGTATATATATGCCATGTGATATAGTGTTGTTTGCTGTTTATTATATCATGTTGTTGTTGTTGGTTGATTGTTCGAATTGTTTTGTAACTTGAAGACGTGTGTTTTACATACCTCTGCCAAAATAGTGCCGGAAGTCATTTGTTTACTATGTTAGGTTCGTAAATTCTTGTTTGTTTGGTTTTTTTTCGATACGATTTATGGGTTTCTGATTCTGATTCGGATTCGGGTTTCAATTAATGATTTTTATATTTGGTTTCACACATTCACATTTAGGAAGAGAAAATAAAAAGCATAATAAACAAAATTGAGTTAGAAAAAACGTGAAAGCTAAACAGAAAAATATGTAAAATGAGAATTTTAGTAAAATGCACACAGCAAAATAAAAGAATGTTAAAGCAAGTTGAGAAAGCAGGAGGAGGAGAGGTGGTAGAAAAAGCAAAGTAAATAAATTAAATAAATTGACTTCACCTGTTTTGGGTTGTCTTAGTCTTTTGCCGAAGGAATATTCTCCCAATTATTGCCATGACTTTCGAGTACCAATTTTATTAATTTTAATTTAAATTCAAACACCAAAGCAGAGGACACATACATATACATATATCAGCTTAAATATACACATATATATGCTTGTATATGATGGATTATAGTTTTTTGGAATTTAGTGGCTACAATTTTGGTTAAATATATATTTTTGTATTCGATGAAATTAGCATGCAGGGAGGGAAATCCATAAATATGTAGTTATAGCATTAGTTATAAAAATAATGTAAAGCCCAGAAATTAGCGGAAGGAAAAATATGTGAATGTTAGTTTATAATGAATGAACAAATGAACAAAATCGTTTCAAATCAAGGAAATACATTTGAATGGTTCCTATTATGGTTTAATTTAAATTTAATTTTTCTGTATTCATTTATTCGTTTTTGTTTTATTTTTTTGTAACGATTGTTCAACGAGATTTACCTGAATGACTTCTCGACATATTTTGGTAGGTATGCCGTCCCATTGGACGTTGTTGTGGCTGTTGTTGTTGTCTTTGCTGTTGCATCTGCTTCTGTCGCTGTGTTGTTGGCCTTAGTATCTTGTATCTTTGTATCTTTACTCTGAACAATAATACCATTCTGATGGCCATTGGTCTTGTGTCCATTTATTTTGCCATTACTCTGACCATTTTGATGGCCATTTGCCGATGGCTTTGGCTTTAGCGGACTTGTATCAGACTTGATATCATTGATTAGCTTGGGTTCTAAGCTGGCCTGTTCTGTTTCTCGGCTGTTGGATAATACTTTTGATTATTACTCAAACGAAAAAGAAACCAAAAACAAAGAAAAATCGTATGGCATGAATTTAAACAAAAAACATCTTGGGAGAAATGTAAAGGGAATTATCTCCAAGTTTAGTAGTTACTTCTGTTTGTATTTCTTTTTTTGGGAAATTTCTGGTGCACGTCTCGAGAGTTTCAAATACTTTTACAAAATGTATATCCAAAAAGAACGAGGGGGAGAAAAACAACACAACACAAGAAAGGATCAACCGAAACCGTAAACTCTGATAACTAAAAACCGTTCCGAGAGAATCTGCCTAGAAGCGAAATACCTCTTAACATCGTACGTATCGACAAGAGCCATAAATCCGTCGGGGAAGGCAATGGCATAGGACACCATTGCAGCCAGTTCGCCCTCGCTGGACTCCTCCGTGGACACGTCCAGCACATGGGATAGCATCTGCCGATGCCGCACAGCGTGCTCCAACAGATCCTCCATGATGCCTGTTGAAAATTTCAATATTTAACTTGTTTCTTGATTGAATTTTAAAAGTATATTTTACTTACCTGTCTGCTTGTGCTTAATGAGACGTGTCTTGAGTTCGCCAATGCTGCTAAAGCTAGTGATATAAGCATGGGCATGGGTGCCCTTTACGGGTATGTTGAAGAGCTTGCCGGCCAGGACATTGGAGGTGCCATCAAAACCACCTGAAAAGATGAATAACATCAAGGGTATTAAGAGTTTTTCTCATTGCAAAGTGTATCTTATAATTCCCAAGAAAAAATTCAGGGGTTTCGCTTTGCTTTGCTTGCATGAACATGATTTTTCTTGTTAAGTTGCCAGCTTGACATTCTGTGTCTCATTTTCTTTTCCATTTCTAAAGTATTAAAATAACATTTCATTTCCTTTTTACACTTAATAAAATACCTTAATAAATAATCTTCATTATAAATAAATACAATTTCATCAAATTAAGATAATTTCCTTCCTCATTACACTTCCCAAAATACCTAATTATCAAACTACATTATTCTACAGACTTCCCCCATTTCAAAATCCATCAAAATCACAGCTGTGGAACCCAATTAAAAAAAGTTCTCAAGTTTTTAAATATCACCTTAATGGTCTTACATCACCATATTGCGCCATTAGTGACGGAAATTCCAACTCAAACATTTCAATTTTTGCAGTTTTCCTTCCCCTTTCGTTTTTTATACAAAAAAATACAGATGAGAAAGCCTTGACAGCGGAACCTTGACGCCAACTGGACGACAGCGTGAGTCACGCCGTGCACGCGAATTCTTCCATCGATTACGGCGGGGGAGTGCTACTCCTATATAGAAGGATATATCCCAGGAACGCATTAAAAAACTTCGTTTCGAGCTTGCCAAAAAGCCAAGTTACGATGTGTGAGCGCCAATTGAAAGGCTCTGCAGGAACACACTCCTTTCCCTCGCTCGATTTCTGTCGGGTGCCTGGCACCGAGTTTACTTTTTTTCCTATACATGGACACCCTCCGATATCCATCCAATATATTTCCTTTGTGGGCGGCGTTGCGTGTGCCACCCACTTTCGAGAATTTTTACTGCCTTCGGGCGGCGCACATTTAGTTTAACACATAAACAAGAGTTCTTGAACTTCTAAAGGGAGGCCCGCGATGGAGGAGAAACGGAAGCCTTGGTGAAGGCGCAGAATTACTCATAGTTTTTTTGGCGGGGCCTTGAGAAGAGGAAGAGCCGATGGAGAAATCGGAAATCACAGTCAGAGGCAGGCTGAGCTCCTGACAGTGACACGTGCTTTGCATGCATGCACATCATAAAAAAGTCTGGCACAAAACAATATGAAAAGCACCTACAACTACTTCCTTTTTCCCTTCTTCATTTTTGTATCCTCGAACGATCAAGCTAGGAGACGATAAGGTGGCTGTTAGGGCTCTTAAATGCCCTGTAATTATGTATTATTAAGGAGATTTGAGAAATTTTCATAGTGTTAAACTTTTTAATTACGCTTTGTGAAGCTTAAAAATGTAATACTTAGAAAGAAGAAACAAAAATATCAATGATTTTTAAAACACTTTAAAATGCGCCTAAAAATATGCTAAAAATAATTATATTTTATAAGAGAAATGCAAAATTTACACTGAAATAGAGTCCTGATTAGGGATAGCCGATAATATCGATCCTTTATATAAATTTACATCAATAAATCTATATTTAAATAGATAATATCGATATCCTAATAGTTAACGTGACATTTATCGACATTTCAAATGTCTATATAATAAAATTAAATTTATAATTTTATTTATTTTATAAGAGAACTGCAAAAATTTACACTAAAATAGATTCCTGATTTGGGATAGCCGATAATATCGATAATGCCTAGAAATTAAAATTAATAAATCTATATTTAAATCGTTAATAACGATATCTTAATCGTACTATTTATCGACATTTCAAATTTTTAATATAATAAAATAAGGTATTTAAATCGATAATATCGATATTTTAAAGGTAAACGTGATATTTATCGATATTCTATATTTTTATATATCAAACATGATAATTTTGAGAAGATATTCAAGGCGATATTTTTTATTAATATATCACCTCATACTTTTTCTATCGATCTACAACCCGAGTTTTTATATATTTTATGGCATACCCTCAGAAACCTTCTTTTAAGAATTGATTTCAAAACTACGATAGTACATATTATATATAAACCCACACTAAAACTAATTTTCTATCCAAACTCATAAAATCATAAACCCCTTTTATGTTCACCCGCAAATCAAAAGGTTACTTTTTGACTGAATAAACTTTCTCAGGGCACCTACCTGGTGCCCCACTCCCCAATTATTTTTAATTGATAATGAGCTGTCTGCATGCAATTTGGCAATGCCGAAAATATATGTTTATATCGCACACATTTGACCTTACTTGTCACGGCTCTATGTAGGACTCACTCCTCTCCCGCCGCGAGTGCAGAGTGTGGGCCGTGTGAAAGTTCACTTCTTTTTTTTTATTACCTGTGTAGGAATATTTCGATGCGGATAGACCGCCATCCGGTCCCTGGGCTCGACGCAGTCCAAATTCCAATAGTTTGACATGTTTGCCAGCTACCATGCGATATCGGGCTGCATTCGTGGCCATTAAACTGGTAAAGGGTTGCGGGGAAAGAGGAACTATTAGGTAATTTCCAGATAACGAAAGAGGCAGAGGGCTTACCTGGCATAATTCACCAAGGTGAGAAGTGTCGTCTCCAGCAGCTGGACTATGATCAAAGGCCCCTCAATCTTAATGATGGGAACGCTGAAAGAGTAATCATAATTTAATCAGACTCATCAAGTAACTTTATTCGAAGGCTTAACCTTATCTTGACTGCTACAACAATGAAGTCTGAGGCATTCTTTATTCTTTTAATGCTTAAACAATTAAGTTGTCTCTGAAGATAGCATTTACTATTACACTCTTCTCGTCTTTTATCACGTCAACAACCTTAAAATAACTCTGGCAGAGTGTATGAGCTAATTTAATATTAATTTAAAATACATAAATAAACATAAACTAATTGTGAGATAAAATGAGCTACGAGTGTGCTTATTACTTTTTTGTGTGCTGCTAAAAATAAAAGGTAATCATAAATATATATTAAAATATAATTGTGTTAAATATATGCTCAAATCGTTAAAATAAAAACGTATTTCAAGAACATAAATTCAGAGAATTTCTGATTTATACATCAAGTTATTGATTATTAAAGTTTATATATCGTTTTTAGGGATAAATGTCTATACAGTGGCGATATAACAATAATTTATGTTCTCTCTCCTCTCTTCTTTTATCTAGAGTTTAAAATAAAAATAAAAATACCTTATTAATTGCCAAATAAAACAAAATTAGACAAAATTTCAATTACTGATAAGAAGTATGACCTAAAACTTTTCAAAAACAATTAAACATGAAACTTAAAATGTACTTCTCTTCTTATATTATATTTTTCTAAACTAACTAAAACACACCGTGGAAATGCTACCGTGCCCTCATCAATGGCAAACAAGGTGACATCCCGCGCCGTCAGATTGCCGAGGTACTCAAAAAATTCGTTCTCAATGCCCTCGGGCAGTGTTTGCTTTAGGTATTCGATATCTGAAACAAGTCCCAATCACATAGATTAGTTAAAACAAATACAAAATGTTTAGTTAATATAGAAAAAACTCACCGCTTTGGGAATAATGGAAGCTATCCAGGAATTTGAGGCATTCCTCGAGACCCGCGAAAATGGTAAATTCGCCGTGGAATGGATTGTTGCGAAAGAAAAGATCGAATACCGCTGTGTCATCGGTCTTATCGGATTTCCAATAAGCATAGGCCATAGTTATCTGATACAAATCTGTAATAAAAAATATATAGATAGGTAGATATTATATAGATATATGTATATTAGTTTATTACAAACATTATTATTAGGTGCCAGTACAGGCAAGCCTGTTTAAGAACAAACGTACTATAAGAACTGAGCTTAATATGGATTTAAAGTATTGAATTTTGGTATGCAAAGGTTTTAAGTAAATGCTTTTAATATTAATAGAATTTCAATTGGATTAAGGCTTGTTTTTAATGAAAATATAGACAATGAATACTTGGAAAATCTGTGAGAACTGAGCTTTCTGTGGTGTTCATAGTTTGCATTTTGGTATCCGAGTTTTTTAGGTAAACAAATGTGAAATTAATATGTTTTAAATTATAAACTACATAATATTTAGGAAATGTTAAGGAAACACTCGAGATCTTAGCACAAAAAGTCTCAACTTATAAATGAAAATATACATATAAAAGAACCTCTATTATATTTCAAAACAAACCTCTATAAGGAATATTATATTAAAAAATATAAGATTGTATTTATTTAAAGCAATAATTATGTAATCATTTATAAGAAGGCTCCCCTGTACAAAGTATCATAAACTTCATCGTCCCAGAATCGTGACAGATAAGATAACCTGGAAAGTCCGCTGCTGCTGATGTTGATGGCAGACAATCAACACACACACACCACACAACAAAAAAAGTAAAATAAAACATCACAAAACCTGCAAATGAAATGCTAATTCTTATCTAAGTGCAAAGACCTAAAGATCGGGTATTTTATTTATTTGCGCTCGTGTCTGCATTGACTAAAAATATTCGAGCATCATGTATAAATATATATACAAATATATATATATTGGGAGGTATACAATCCAAAATAGCATTGCATAGCGCGCCAAATTGTCTCTTCGAAAATGTCAGCCGGCTTTAGATGGCTTTGGAAAATGAAATTAGAGTTTATTTACAAAGGCGTAACTCTGAATAATACTTTAAAATATCTATGAAAGTCTAGAAAATTTTGTTAATTTAATATTATTACATAATTGGTATTGAGAATTTGTTAAAAAACTGTTTTAAGGAAGCTTTTAAACATATCTTTAAAGAAATTCTCAGTAAGGTGAAGAACAAACAAGAAAGGAAGCTAATTATAATCTATCCCTATTTAATAATATATCAGTTACATTCATATTTATTTTATTTTTAGTTTTAAATTTTTTTTTTACAATTTTTTACATATTTTACATGTAAAGCAAAATGTAATTTTTCTCCCCATTTACCGATTGTTTGTATGGCAGCTATATGATATAGTCATCCGATTCTAATAAAATGTACAACAAAATTCTAAAATAATAATATATATAATAATAATACTTGTATCTCAACGTAAAAGAAATTATGTTGAATACTGACAACGTTATAATTTTTTTTTTAAATTTCCCGACCTTTCCTATGGCAGCTATATGATATAGTAGTCCATTTTTTATAAAATTAAATCTAAAAATCTAAAACATAATATAAAGCTCATAGCCGAGAGTTGATCAAGATATTTCAGAAAACAGTGAAGATAAAATTTTTTTTCAACAAATTTACGGATCGTATGGCAGCTATATGATATAGTCGTCCGATCCGGCTCGTTCCGACATATATACGAGTGAGAGTATATAAAACACTATCTACAAAGTTTCATTCAGATAGCTTTAAAACTGAGGGACTAGTTTGCGTAAAAACGGACGGACAGACGGACAGACGGACATGGCTAGATCGACTCGGCTGTTGACACTGATCAAGATATATATACTTTATAAGGTCGGAGACGACTCCTTCACTGCGTTGCAATCTTCTGACTGAAATTATAGTACCCTGAAAGGGTATAAAAATGGTCCCCCAGTATAACAACTCTTGTAATTTTATCTAATAAATAATCACTTATATTTTTAATAAAAAAATTTTTAAAAAATACACCAAATATATGATAATTTTTCCAAGTGCATCGATACTCACCAGTTAGCAGTGGCTGGACCACTCCATTCTGATTCATCCGTCCGCGATCCATAAACTGGCCGCCCGCACTGCAGCTCAATTCACGGTCGTTCATTCTGTGTCCGATCTTGGTCTGTTATCGCTACTATATGTTGGGTATACTTTTTCCGATGGTTTGCTATTTGACTTTTCAGTTCGCGTACGTTCACACGCGACGGGCAATAATATAATAAATGTGCCAAATAAACAAATTAATTAATTGTTATTTGGCTTATGGGCTTGGCGTTTTTGCTCGGGCGAAAGCCGTTGAACTTTTGCTACTTTTTTTTATATCTGTAAATGGGTTGAAAATTGTTTTGCAATTGTTGTTGGAGGTGGAGGAGGAGGAGGTGGAGGGTTTTACTGAATTGTTTTCAGCTTTTCAGCTCAAATGACGTAAGAATCGCGTTGCTATTTGGCGAGCTCGTGTTTGAAAAATAGTTTAGCATTAGAATGCAATCGAGACAATTGTGAGTATTTAAAACGATTTGAATGGACTGTAAAATACCCTGGTAATTGGTTTCTTTTGTTTTGTTTTATTTTGTAAACAGAGCATACTTTATTTTGATCAAAAGTTAACCGATCTAGCTTGTTCTTAATTTTTGTTATAAAACTCAGAAAATCTAGCTTTAATTTGTACCTAAAATGATCTGATTTTTTTTTACAGAGTTCTTTATAATTAAGTACCAGTTTTTAATAAAGAATTAAAGTGTTATAAAACAAAAAATAATATAATTTATTAACTCAAAGTTTAGATTATTTTAAAGAACAATTTGAGTTATTCATTTTATAAATTAATAAAATATTTCCTTTGTTTTGAAACTAAAGTCTAATGTTATATCTTAAGTTATAAATATATTTTTAAATCAAATTTAATAAAATAATTTGTAAATAAACAAAAAATAGACAATTTTTAATAACCCAAAATTAAGATTATTTTTAGTAAAAAATTTACAATTTATTTTATGATTTAGCTGAATATTTCTTTTGTTTTAAGAATTTAAGAATACAGTTTTATGTTACTTTTAAAGTAATACATATATTTTTTGACTCAAATTTAATTAAGTAAATTTTTCTTAAAAGGTCAGTTTACAAATTTTCTAGCAAGTCACCAAAGATACGAATATTTCAACGATAATGCACAGAAAATTATGCCTGATAAGCATTACTTATTCAAAAACTTCCAAAGAAAATTGAAGTCAACTTTTGATTAAATTTCTTTTAGTTTATAAACTATAGGGTATTGTTTTTATATTTCACAACAAACAAACAACGAAAGTAAGCTCTTGAGTGGAGCTTATGAAACACATAATTAGCATAAAAGCAATAAACACACTAGTTTATGTTCAAGCTCTCCTCCTCTCTCCCTCACTCTCTGTTATCAAATGAGACAGAAAACACGATTCAAGGCACCGGCTGTCTGCTTGTCGATTGATAACGCGTTTAGTTTTCGTTTTATTTTATATATTCAAATGATCACTTTTTTATTTTGTTTTTTTTGTTTTTTGCTCTGCGAACTTTTCCGCTCAGCTTTTGAAGTTGAAATGAATTCGAAATTCGCCAGAGCGACCGCACTAACCGAGGAGAACGAGAGCGCGCGAGGAATATAAATGATAAAGATTGCGAGCGACGAGAGACGAGGCGGAGAGCGCAAAGATGCAGTTTTTGTTGATTTTTGTTGTTGTGTTGCTATTGGCAGCCGATTATTTGTTGTTGTTGTATTTTTCAAGTAACATGCTGCGTGTGCACCAACACATGCGCAGCTGTTCAACGGGGTGGCAACTCTGGCCCACAGACTCGACCCTGGCCAAGGTCAAATTCGCACTCCCCGAGGGTTGGGCAGGCTTTCACACGCATCATCCTGGCTTTATCGGGGGTTGAGGGGGTGAAGGCGGGTGGGCAAGAAAGTAGAGAGGCGTGTTGAAGCTTAAAAAGGAGGCTGAGGCGCGGAAATAGCGAAAAGCCCGGCTTGCAACGGTCTGGTAGCACTGCGGGGGGAGGGGGAGTGAACCGAGGGGGGCAATGATAACGTAGGGGGGAGGGGGCAGATATAGGGGCGTGGGCGGGAGAATTCTGTATGCACTTTCACTTTTTTTTCGCACACTTTAATTCATCATTCTTAATTGGACTTGTGCCTGTTCCTGAATGATGTTTATTTTGCAATTTAGAACCGATCTTGAATAGATCTTACTTTTATTTAAAGCATTGCACTGTTTTTATAACACTAATTTGTGATACGAGTTTATTGTTAATCGTTTTGTACACTAAAAAAAGTAAATTACTTTTTATTCATTGAGCGCACGCACGCTCTTCTTCTTATCGGCTACACAGCTGATAAGGCAGAGCTGCCAACTCGGGCAACTCTGTGGGGGCAGTACTAAAAAACGCGGCGGTTAATTGGCGCCCAAAAAAGAGTTCCCCTTATTAAAAATTAGGAATTTTAATTAAAACAATTTATTTTTAAAGCTACTGAGGCTTACCTTAGTCTTCTTATTTTTTAGCAACTAAAACTTAAAGCTTTACTCCACATTCGGCGAGTTATCCACTTCCGGCGGCCAATCCAGATCAATGCCCACCACATCCAGAGCTTGTATATCAATTTCCTGGCCAATGATTGAGGCAAAGGAGGGCTTCGTCCTGCCAAATTCCCCGTGCACAAGCTCCTTGATGTACGTGCCCGCCTGCGTGACAATGTCGATGACGAGAGCTTGGGGATTCCCCCGCTGTACCTTCGCTTTAACACTGTAAATCGTTCGGGGACGCGTGTGCAAAGGACGACGATGCAGGACTCTGATGGGCGTCTTTTGCTGGATGTCAAAGCTCTCCGGAATTTGCAGTTTCTGCAGGGTCTCCACTGTAACAGGTTTCTTGAGAGCGCACAGAGCGCGATAGAATTTCCTCTTTTGCTCCTCGCCCGTCTTAATGTGCGAGAGCTCCTCTCTGGGCACCACTTGCAGGTTGAGTATGGACACCTTGCCGGACCTGTCCACAGCTTGTTCCATTTCATAGGCCTGTTCGGGGGTCAGGGAACTCCTAATGGCATTTGGTATTTCCAAGACAAAGGGCCTTCCCTTGCCCAGGCAGCGGACATCCACATCTTCCCTGCCGCTGGACATGAAGTTGATTTTCTCCAACTTCTCCGCAAAGTGTGGTCCCACATTCCTGATGATGATCTCCTCGATGCTGTCCTCCATCAGCCGCTGACCGTTCAAGATCCACGGCGTGTGCGAGAGTTCGCGACTGAGCTTGCGATACCTGCCGGCCACACAGACCAAAGGACCCTGCAAATCGATGGAGACAAGCCTGAGCGGCTCCTCGACGCTGGCACTTGGGATCCGGTAGTGTTTCTCAAAGGTTTCCGCCTTCACCTTCGCCGGCTGATACTGCTTCTCGAGCAATCCGCGCGAGATTTCGATGCGCTTCTGATGGGCGGCCTTGGCGGGAAAGGCCTCCCGGTTCAGAGCCACCAGCTTCTCCACCTCGCCGGCCTCGAGGCTGTGCGTCACATCTATGTTGATCATCAGTCCATTGGCATCGTATTGCTTGGCCAGTTTTTCGCAAATTATGGGATGTAGGATCAGTTTAACGGCCTCCTTAATGGGCACATCCGGCGGATTAATTCCATCAATGGAGGCTCCAAATTTCCTTTGCAATGCAAACCACATGGCCAACTGGTGCAGCTGTAAAATCATTGGCAAACTTATGGCCAAGACGATCTTTTGGCAATCGTATTTGGCAAAGTCCGAGGCGAGTATGCCCTGCAGCAGTTCGCGCTGAAAGTCCTCCGAAAATAGTCCCAAACAAGTGGAACAAGTGCTCAAGCGGGCTTTCTTAGTTGGTTGTTCTTTTGTGGTTACAATTTCGCACAGATTTTCCTCATTTTTATTCACTTTTACATCCAACTGAGAGATTTTATAAAGAAAATTAACTTTTATTAGTCAGTCATTTTTATAATGTTTACATTTCACTCACCCGGCGCAGTGTTTCCTTGATATCCTTGTACTCCGTACCCCTGGCCTTTAAGTAGCGCAGCTGGCACACCTCGCACACGCCACAGGACCTTAAATAATCAATCAAATCCTGGTTTTTCATGGCTTCGTTTCAAACAAATCAAATATTATTTTTGTAAATAAAACGTGGAGAGCGGTTCGCACGTTTGCCAACACTGAAGCTGTCAGCTGTCAGCTATCAGCCGGCGTTGATCAACACAGGTCTTTGGGGAGCAGATAAAAAACACAAAATAATTGTTTTCATTGCAAATTTTTAGCAATTTAAGGTTTGTTATTTTACAAATTCCTCAACAGTGGAAATCAGAGTGTATTTTAGCATTGTTAAACACAAAATAGCAACACTTGCAGCCTTGGTTAACTGTTTATTGTCGTTGTTTATGGTTACGTCACAGAGAGCAGACGGGCATAACTAGCAACAATTTGTTGGATTTAACAAAATAATTGTTTAAATCACCTTTTTAGGCACAATGTCGCTGACTCCCTTTCTGCGCCTGCCCCTTACGGATCTGACCGGCTGCCTGATCAACCATCAAACCTACGACAAATGCGGCAAATTCGAGATGAAAATGATGGAGTGCTTCGAGGCCTATGGCTTGGAGCGCGGCAAGCGCGAGTGTGCCGACCTTATTTCCGACTTCCAGGAGTGCGTTGGCATGCAGAAGCAACTGATGCGTTTCCATGTGGGTTTTTCCTAGCTTTCATATCAATTTCTAGATGATTTAATCCATAAAAACCTTAATTTTCAGGCCATGCGAAATGAGCGCTATAAGCAGTGGCTCAAGGGAGAGCGCAAGGGCTCGGAATTTTTTGCGGAGCCCCCTCGCGTGGACGCCTATTAGACGGGGGAGCCTTTTTTCTCGAGTAATTGCATATTGTATAGCCGCAAATTTGTGTAAAAATAAAGAAAATTGGAAATAAGTTTTTCTCTCCATATAATCAGCTGTTTTTAAGCAGGTTGGCAGGACTCGTTCTACCCGACAATCTGGCAGCACTTTTACTGAAACAAGTTGGCAGCTCTGGCGTTGTGTTTGTGCTGAAAAATTATAGCATTTAATTATTTCTGCCAAATAAAACACCAAAATGGGCACTAAACGACCCAACACGAGCGTGGTACTTGCCCAGGAGTCAAAGCGCAGCAAAAGCGACCTGGTGGCCTACACAAATCGGGACAAGGCGCTTCTGGAGTCGGTAAGCGTGGTGGCAAGAAGAAGCATGCGGAGAATTTCCTGGAGAAAATTGTTTATTTTTTACTTTTTTTTGTTAATTTCAGGGCGTGAGGCGTACTTCAAACCTGCAGGCGCCCATAATGCAGCTGGAGGGACATGAGGGCGAGATCTTTACCACAGAATTTCACCCCGAAGGCGAGCTGCTGCTCTCCTCCGGCTTCGATAGGCAAATATGTGAGTGAAATTTGAGCAACAAAAGTGTAATTATTTAATGAATATGAATTATTATTTTTTTTTTCAGATATCTGGCAGGTTTACGATGACTGCGAGAATGTTATGGCCATGTCGGGCCACAGTGGCGCCGTGATGGAGGCCCACTTTACGCCCGATGGCTCGCACATCTTCACCTGTTCGACGGACAAAACGCTGGCCATTTGGGACATTGTCACCGGGCAGCGTCAGCGGCGCTTCAAGGGTCACGGAAACTTTGTGAACAGCGTGCAGGGGTCGCGTCGCGGCCAGCAGCTGCTCTGCTCGGGCAGCGACGATCGCACGATTAAGATTTGGGATGCCAGGAAGAAGCATGCCGCCCACACGCTCGAATCGCCGTATCAGGTCACATCCGTGTGCTTCGGCGATACCGGGGAGCAGGTCATTAGCGGCGGCATCGATAACGAAGTTAAGATTTGGGACATACGCAAGCAGGCGGTGCTGCATCATCTGCGCGGTCACTCGGACACCATCACGGGCATGTCGCTATCGCCCGAAGGTGATTTCGTCCTTACCAATGCCATGGACAATACCCTGCGAGTGTGGGATGTCCGACCGTATGCGCCGGGCGAACGGTGCGTCAAGGTCTTCCAGGGACATCAGCATAACTTTGAGAAGAATCTGTTGCGCTGCGCTTGGTCGCCGGGCAGCGACAAGATATCGGCGGGCTCCGCCGACCGGCATGTCTACATCTGGGATGTGAATACACGGAGGATACTGTACAAGCTGCCCGGGCACAATGGCAGCGTCAACGATGTGGACTTTAGTCCCAAGGAGCCGCTCATACTCTCCGGCTCCAGCGATAAGACCTTGTATCTGGGCGAGATCGATGACTGACGGCTGGAAAATGAGCCCGAGAACAAGATGAGTTCGGTTTAAGGTTTAATTTTAACAATAAAAAAAAAGGAAATAAACTATTTTAGCAATGAATCTTTGTTGCTAAAAACATAAAGTTGTGTTATTTCTGCGTCTGCAAACCGAAACTAACTTGAACTTTGCTAGAAACATGACTCATAGCGTGAAATAAATAATTTTCCGCAATAAATAAATGAAAACTTGCACATTTGAGAGGCGTTATTATCACAAATAAGTTTTATTTTGGATTTATCAATGAGTTTCTTTTGTTTTTTGTTTAAATAAATTACAATTCGTTGCTGCTGCTGCTGCCTGCCTGCGGTGGTGAATGATGTTTTGTTTGTTTTTATAATTTTTATTCAGGTTTTTCAAACCGGCAGCGCACTTGTCGATGCCGAAACGCTCGTCTTGAAGAGCTGGCCAAAGAACTTGAGGCCCGTTGCCCCGCCTGGGACCATGCCGAGGATCATGAAGAGCAATGCTATTATCTGGGCCACCGCAAATAGGACCGTGAAGGCCGTGCTCTTGGCCACCAGGGCGCAGTACAAAGTCAGCAGCAAGCAGAAGCTATACGAAAGCGAGGTCAATAGCCGCTGCTTCGAGAACATCTGTCGCAGGAAGGCGGCGAAGCCGGACAGGAAGCAGAAGCTCAGGATGAAGAACAGGCTGCCCAAAGTGTACAGCAGGGCGAACTTTCTCGCCTTCAGGATCAGGACGGGAATGTAGAATGTGGAAAGGGTCATGCACAGGCCGCCCATGCCCAGGCAGGCCACAAAGCCCACGATTCTCTGCAGGCGGGACTGCAAAATGCGGAGATACTTCCATTATTTACCAAACAATTGATGCTACATTCGAATACAATTACCAATTTGGGGCAACACGAGTCCTGGGTATCCTTTAGCCAGCTATTTTGAACCTCCGGCTCAGCGCCTTTGGAGAAGAAGCCCAGACTTGGCATCTTCAGCTGTGGCAGCTTCACAGCTGTGAAGCTCTTCTTCTGGTCGCTCTGCAGCAGCAGGTATTCGTCCAAGTCCGACTTTAGGCTACTCATCTTTCCACTGTATATGCTTGTTTCATATATAATGCAAAATATTATTATTTATGGTTTCGTGTCAGAGAGCAAAACAAAACAACAGTGTTGCCAGACTGCCGCATAGCAAACGCACTAAAAATTACCCGAGTAGGGAGTTGAACACTAAAAAATACAAATATTGCTAGGAACATGTTGCGGTACATTTTAAGCAAAGACAATTGTTGCACAACAACAAAATCAAAGAAAATGTTGCTAGTCATATGTTGGGCAACACAACAACCCATAAATTGGGGAAAATGTTTAAAAAATATTTATAAAAATGATTTTATTTCACTTACAGACACCAAGTTTTATTTAACTTTAAAACAGTTCAAATTTATAATATTCAAATTTAAATTGTAAAGAAAAGATAAGCGGTTACATGATAGAGGTAAAAAAAACACAAATTTTTGTATGGAAATTATTTCTTTTTAAATCGATTTATTTTTCAAATTGGTTAGAAAAAATCGATTCACTGAAAATCGATTAAAAATGTCCCTTTTAGACCCAAAAAACACAAATTTTTGTTTGAAAATTATTTCCTTTTAAATCGATTTATTTTTCAAATTGTTAGAAAAAATCGAATCACTGAACGTCGATTAAAAATGTCACTTTTGGACCCAAAAAACACAAATTTTTGTTTGAAAATTATTTCCTTTTAAATCGATTTATTTTTCAAATTGGTTAGAAAAAATCGATTCACTGAAAGTCGATTAAAAATGTCACTTTTAGACCCAAAAAACACAACTTTTTGTATGGAAATTATTTCCTTTTAAATCAATTTATTTTTAAATTTGTTAGAAAAAATCGGTTCACTGAAAATCGATTTATTTTCAGCTTAATGATCTTTAAGATATTTAAATAAATGGGCAGCACTTTATTTTTCAAATCATAAGGAACTTGCCAAAATTGATCCATTCTCATTTAATCAATTAATTTCTTCTCATTTATCGAATTAAAGGCCAATTCATTCATTTCTTCTCATTGTAATTAAAGGCAAATTCTTTACTAACTCCGGAATTGTACTAAAATTATTATATTCTATATATTTTATATATATTATATATTTCTGTAAACCACGCCTATCGCAATCACAATAATCGAAACTATCGTTTAGCTCTGCTGCATTCCGAACTTTCTGGAAACGGAGCCATTGAGAAAGAGGGAAAACCCACAAGTCTGCCATTTGATTTCAGAAGCTTGTCGTGCGAAGTTGAACTTAAGTTCAGGCGAATCATGAGTTTCACTGGAAATATAAAGCAAATTCTAAATAAATTAAAGAACTCCGATAAGGATAGCATCGAGTATGCTGAGGATGCTGTTGCTATTTGGAAATATGTGGTCGAGCAGTTAAAGGAGCATGACAACCAATCTTTTCGCCTACGTTTTGGTGATCTTTTCCTGTGTGGTGAGTTATCTTGAAATAACGCCTTCGAATAAAATTTCCAATCGAATAAATAATCTAATTTTATTAATTTTCGCGTAGAGTTGGAGTCGTCGAATGAGTTTGACTTTTATTTGAGTCTCAACTTTTCAAACATCATCACCCCGCAATGGGATGGGAATGGATATGCCTTGCTTTATGTACCGATTAATTTTAGAGGCACTGATATAGGTGCACCGATCTTGACCACCGATGGCTACGTCTGTCGGGAGTCTCTACAAAACTGGTTGCGAGGCATTTTCCAAGAAGTTTTCAAATCCACGCAGACTGTTCCTACTCCTCGCGGTGTCTATACCTTAAAGTATACCTTTAATGGGTATGACTGTGCCCCCACCATTGAGGCCGTTAGCGGAAATCGTGAAATAATCATTAATCTGCTACCGGCTATCGAATTTCCTTCCAAGGACTTTCCGTTTGACATTCCTTCGGGCTTTCAAAATGGGGCCCGCCAATATCCTTGGTTCGCCATTCCGTCAAGGCAATCGCGCGATAATCGCATCTTTTTTGCTTGTGCCCCCCTCTGGGAGTGGGAAATGGTAAATAATTCGTACAACTTCAAGAACGTTCTGCGCCTCATGGAGGGACTCAGGGATAGGAATAGCCACTCTTTGCCGCAGCTATCCAATCGCATGCTTAAGACCGTTATGCTCCACAAGCACGACTCCGTCGACTGGCAGCGGGATGAGGGATCGCTCTTAGTGGAGATGTGGAGTAGTCTGGTGGAGCATCTTCGTTTGGGGCAGCTGGAATCCTTCTATGACAAGGAAGAAAACTTATTCGATTGCATGAGTCGTGAAGAGCTAAACGCGTGTTTGTTTAAAGCTCTGGCCATTTCGCGTCAATTAAACTGGTCTTACCAAACCAGCATGCATGCATTGTCCCAGCTTTTTCCATAATTAATCAAACATGTATTGCTTAATTGCAGCAGAAATAAATAAATAAATGTATTTGCATGCGCTGAACAATTGCCAATTGCCTTTTGTTTTCTCTTTCTTTCGCTACATCCAAATGTGACGAAATTTACGCAAAGAGCGAGATTTTCTCTTTTATAATCGAAATCTCTTTCGAAATGGGCGGCGAAAGAGCGAGAGCGAAGGAAAGAGAATTAAAATGGAATTAAATTGTTTTTATTAAATTGTTTATTTTAATAAAATGTATGGTAATGCAATTACAAAGATTTAAATTTAAAATTAACAAATATTTATTAAATGAATCCATTTTTCTATTAAGTTTTTATAAAAACTTATATTAATTTTTTTTAAATATTACTAACTTTAATTAATTGAGATCTAAATTAATTTTTTTAATAAAAGGTTAACTTTAACTTTAGGATGATATTAAAGTTTAAGCCATTTTTTAAACTGTAATTCAAAAATTCGTATCTCAGCTCGACTAAAAGACATAATTGTTGAATTTTTTATCATATATTCATTGTTTATTTGTGTACACTTACAAATTTATTTTAACTAACAAAATTTTAAATTTACGATGTTACTGCTCTTTATTACACTCAATAAAAAGTGGTTTTACAATTTAAATTAATTTCAAATTTAAATAAACAACCAAAGCCATTACTTATATATTTGTAATACATGTTTAAGCAATCCTTATATGTATATTTCGATGTTTCTGGTATTGTTATCTCGAAACGTTTAAAAAAAGTCGTTTTAAAAATATATTCAAATATTATCTTTCTTCTCATCACTCAGATTATGGTCACACTTTCTGTATTTTTCTGAAATTGAAAATCGCTAAATCTAGTGGGAAAATAGCTAAAGTAAGAAATCTGGCCACACTAAATCGCTCAGCATCCAGTGCTGCCCATTTGCGCATTTCAGCACCCAATGCTGCCCATGTTTTT
>VNJS01012033.1:0-19492 GCA_008042575.1 Drosophila watanabei | reverse complement strand
CTGCAGACGGGCAATTAGAAAGTGGAGAATTTATGACTTATCTTTAGCGGCGGTACCACCGAAGCTGCTGGTAAGAAAGGAATCCAGGTCGATATCCTTATCCGGCTCGAAGGACCATGTTTATGTAGGGGGGTGGCCAGGATATCCTCCGCTAAAGGATCCAGAAAAAATATATATTTATCCCACGAAGAAATCCCAGTAGAAAAAGATGCGGGGGTCGTAAAGTAAATATTGGCATGGAGCGCCCGTGGTGTTTATTCAACATGCATTTCGGAACTAACATAAGCTTAGAATTAGTGTCAGGCTCCCGTCCGCTTTACATTGTTAAAGCGAGAGCGGGAGATGGAAGGCGAGTGTTTCCGAAGTTCATCTAGCGGCGAGGAGATCGGATAAAGCTCAGCATAAGGGCCGTGCGCCCTACCGAGAGCGAAAGAGCCGAGAGGTGGAGAGCGCAGTAGCCGTCCCTAAGCTCGGGTAGCCGCTAGCGAAGATCGGGTGAACCAAGGAGCGAAGAGCGGGCGAGCGACGACCAGCTCAACTGCCAGCATACGGAGGTCGGACATATGACGGGAGTGAAAAAGCGGACGAGCTTTTGGAAGCTCGATGGGCAGAGGGGCTACAGGTGCCGCCTCCTGGCGTGAACACTGACGAAGTTATAATTTTTTTTCTATAAATTTCCCGACTATTTCAATGACAGCTATATGATATAGTAGTCCGATTTTTATAAAATTAAAACCGAAAATATAGAATAATATATATAGCTTATAACCGAGACTTGATCAAGATATGTTAAAAAACAATGAAGTTATAATTTTTCTTTTTAACATTTACGTAGCGTTTGTGTGGCAGCTATAAGATATAGTCGTCCGATCTGGCCCGTTCCGACTTATGTACGAGTGAGAGCATATAGAAGACTATCTGCAAAGTTTCATTTAGATAGCTTGAAAACTGAGGGACGAGTTTGCGTAGAAACGGACAGACAGACAGACGGACATACGGACAGACGGACGGACAGACGGACATGGCTAGATCGACTCGGCTGTTGATGCTGATCAAGAATATATATACTTTATAGGGTCGGAGATGACTTCTTCACTGCGTTGCAAACTTCTTACTGAAATTATAATACCCTGCAAGGGTATAAAAATGTAACGGTATTTATAGCTAAAAATGGTTAACAAATATGCTTATGTTTACAGAATTCACTGTGAAAGAGTAATATATGTAGGTTGCTGTGTTGCTTATCGAATATGTGGAAATGAGACTTCATCGTCGTCAGCAGAATATAAATATGCGCTTGACCTGGTAACTTTACTATATTGTGGCTTGGTATTCTATTGCTGCGACTGACGAATTACATATTATGTATTATTGTTAATGTCGTATTGTCGTTATTGTCACGACCCGGCGAACGGGTGTTCAACCGTCGCTGATGTCGAACGCAGGTACCGTGGGGTAGGTCCGGGTGCTGGCTGCTCACTCGTTGTCGGGGTTTTTTGGGTCCGTCGTGGAGGTTTCCAATTGATGCGTTGTTGTCTAATACCGAAAGTAATTATCAGTAGCATTGATATTACTAGTGCCACATAGGCGGCTTATTGATGATGCTGTGTAGCGCTGGCTTTATTTTCCCATTTTGCACCCTTCAGGGTCGTCCAACTGCTGTTGTAGGACATCTATTTCGTTCAGTTCGGCATCGGCTACCTTGGTTCTAGATTCTTCGACTGGTTTTGATGTTTCTTCTATGCCGAACTTGATGATGTTGCCAAAACGAACATATGTTGATTTTGTCTCGCTGAGCTAACCATATTAGATCGGATTTTGATTGAATAATTCCTCATTTAGTTTCAGTCGTGTTATTGAATAACTGAAATTCACTTCGATTCTCCACGCTAAAAATAGCTCAATGATTGATGCTATGTGCTCACTATTTGGCAATTGTAGACATTGCTCGTCGTTGTTTAGTCCCATGAATTCGTCTCTATGGGCATTGACGGCTATGATATCTGTTTTAAGCTTGAATTCATGCCGTTTTCCAGCCTTCCTTGCTGGGATGGGGATAATGCTGAAGACATCTTGCTGCGCAGTGGTAGTGTTATTTTTAATATAACCTTGGTCAGTAGCGGTGGCGCATGTCAGTAAGCACCAGAGAACGGCAAGGATGCCACTTTTGACCACCATATTCACACTCATCAAAATTTTAGTGCTTTTTACCACCGGAAAATAAAGTAAACGACTCGCACATACATAAACTTGCAAGAGTATAACGAGTGGCATGTCCACCTGATCACGTTTTGAGTGATTGTTCTTATACATCTTACATCTGGTACTTTTAGTTGTTTTTGTGTGTCGAACGGCCATACGAGAGACCGCTCTAGAGCCAGCCGCTCTCTTGTACGCAAACAATGACATCCGCCGACTGTATGTGTGCACACGTTTTCTCATGCAACGTAATTGCATGCAAGTGCAACATTCTGAGTCAAAATATGCCCTTCACTTTATAAGACTGAGGTAATTTTGAACTCAGCTCATTTTGGAAGATACTTGGTGCCTGCAACAAAATAAAAAAAAAATTTATGATAAATACACGATTATTATTATTATTATTTTCATATAATAACTTAATAATAAATACCGGATATACTTAAATAATGATACACAGTATATTTTATACATGACATTACATTGAAACTTTAGAGTAATAAGCGCGCGACATGTGGAAATATTTTCCACAACAACAAAGACAACTATACATGTCGTGCTCCAGAAGGCCAATTTTACGATTGAAATTATTGAATTTTATATTTTCTACCCTCGCAGGGCATTATTATTTCAGTCAGAAACTAAGGGATAAGCCTGGCACTGTCCGATATTTGCATATTCGACCTTATTACCTAACACATTCCAGAATTAAGAAAAAAGGGTTAAGTAGCTAAGGCAAACATCAGGTAAGGTCTAATTATTGGCTCGTATGCCTATTCCACGGATTAGTAATTACACGGAAGTTGCCGAGTGATAACATATACCAGTGGGTACGCAATTTTACTCCGTAAACAAGTGTGTAATTAAAAGTGTAAAATATTCCATAGGTAAAATTACTTAATTTTTATTTGTTTTACTTGATGAAATTATAAGAACTAAAAAGTCACGTTAATCACGGATTGCATCCGCTGCATCTTGGTTGCCAGTAGAGTTAGCTGGACTGTTAGGACCGTTAAAGCTTTTTGCAGGTAGTTGCTTTAATTTTTTCCTCGTTCTTTCTTGAGAGCATCCATTAGTCGCTCTTTAGTTCGGATGCGCTCATTGGTGTCTGCACTGCCTAGAATCAAGAATCGATGTTTGATTTTTCAATAGCATCATTAAAATGTCCTCGCTGGACTTGACATTATTTATAGCCTTGGACATATCTTTAGTATATTTGGAATCAAGTACTCCAAATAATGAGTTAGCCACGTTACCGACTATATCCAGTGGCTATCTGCGCTGCCGTGAGTGATTCATCAGCTCATTTCCGGATTGTAACCCGGCATGTAAATGTTAAAAATGCGCATGTATTAAGGTAAAAGCATCGATGTTTCGCAATTCGGGACACTTATGTTTGACTTTAGTTATTCCAGCAGCCAGTATTCTCATATCACTCCCATATGGCTGCAAGTAGCAGAATAAGAACCTTGACAGCAGCGCTGGAATGGTCGGCAATGACACCTTCCTTTTCGGTGTTGCCATTTCTTCAGTTGGTGTTGTGTCTTTGATGGAGCTATGAGGACGTTTGATGGCAACTTCTTCTTTTAACAGTGGTGCAAGGCGAGTTACTGGCCGTTTGAAGATCCCAGATGCAGTATTCACATCTACTACTCGGACATTGTTGTCCTTACCGGCATATGTCTTCACGATTCGTCCCATTGGCCAGCTCATCAACGGCACGTTGTCTTCTTTAATTAGTACCAGTAGTTCTTCCGTCATGTTTTGTGACATGGTTTTCCACTTATTGCGCATTTGGAGCTCTTAGAGATATTCCATAGATCACTGGTCTCAGAACATTTGCTTTAGTCTGGTCACTAATTCCGATCTACTTACTAACGTTTTCCCAGCTGAGGCGAGATTTGCATCGAGAGGAGCGGCCAAGGGTTCACCAATCAAAAAATTACCCGGAGTCAGTGCTGATGTATCCGTTGGGTCAGATAACATCGGTGTCAGGGGTCGAGAATTGAGGATAGCTTCGACTCCCACGGTTTCGGTGTTAAGCTGTTCAAATGTTAATGAAGCTGTGGCTGTGACTGATAAGCAGCCGCTTCGCTGACTTTACCGCAGCTTCCCAAAGGCCGCCAAATGATGGCGCTCGGGGCGGTATTAACTTAAATTCGACTTGCTTTTTAATGCAATGGTTTATAATTTGAGCTTTAGTCTTGTCGGTGAAGATAGCTTCTTCTAAGGTCTTCAACTTATTGTTGGCACCGACAAAGTTTGTTGCGTTGTCGCAGTGAATGGTCTGAAATTTTCAGCGTCGACTCAAAAATTGTCAAAGGGCAGCTAAAATTGCATCAGTTGTTAATCACTGACTAGATCAAGATGTACCACTTTGTTGCGAAGCAGCAGAAAACTGCGATGTAGGCCTTATCAAGTCTTTTTTTTTTTTTATGAATCCAAATCGGTCCACAGTAGGCAACACCAGAGTTGAAGAACGTCCGAGCCTATTTTACTCGGTCAGCTGGTAGGTTGTTCATAATTTGTTGCATTAACTTGGACCGTGCCCTTGTACACCTAACACAGCTGTGAATAATACTTCTTGTCATTGTTTTATCATTCAGATTCCAATACCGTTGTCTGGCAATAGATGGACTTCTTTCATATGTCCAAGTCGTTCATACTCTTCCAAAAAATCGACGTACCCTTTTCAGACTTCGGGTGACGTTATGCGCTCTAGTGCCAGGAATCTGCTCGTGGCAGTTTTGATGTCCCCCTTGCTGAAGAGTTCTCAGAAAAGGGCAGTTTAACAATGAACCTTCCTTCTGCAGCGACTTGGAGATTTCCAACGAGGTTGTTTTCGCAATGAGCTTCTATCGGTGATTGAGGTTTCTCCCCCATTTTTAAATTCTCTAAAGTCGAAAATCGTTCAATCGTGTGTCGATTGGTTCTTCTGTAGTTGCAGGTGCACAAAGTGCAGCTGCGTTGTGTTCAGAAGCTACTCTTCCTGCGACAATCCAACCTAGTTATGTATTTTGAAGGATTGGCCGCCTGGCTTTGTCATCATCTGGTTTGGCAGTAGTAATGAATAGTGTGTTGTGGGAGTTGTAGATTTGTTGAATCGAACTGATGATTCGGTTGATCAGCTATAATATGCGGTAACACTAAAGCCTCGAATTGTTGTGTAAAATCGTTATGCATTGATTTCATCAGAACATTAACTCTGGCTCGGCTAATCTTTATATTGCCTCCAATACCTTCGATACGTTATGATGTACCGTGGAGTTTAAGTGATACCATTGCTTGCTTTTACTGATACGTGCTGCACCTACAGAATGTGATTGTGGCTCGGTTGCTGCACATGATGAAGTTTTAAGATGCAGCAATGTATGGTGTTTTTGTCGCATTTAAAACACATACTTCCTCGGCATTGCTTTGCCTTGTGGTCGCTGCTAAAGTAGTTGACACAGTCGTTGTTTTTGTACCCAATTAAGTCGGTCGGGTATTGAGTTATTGCGGAAGTCATCACATTTGTATAGCCAATGATTCCGTTTGCAAAATGGACAGCTTGGTAGTTTTCCAGTGTTGGCCCAAGTACATGTGGGTCTCTTCAGTTCTCTTATTGTTTGTTGACTTCTCTTTGCTGTTACAAGTACTCGTATTCTTTGGCCGAGACGTTGTAGTTGTCTAGAACCATCTCCCGACTGTTCGTTCAAGGCTGTTAGAAAAATCAATTTTTGCTTAATGATAGTAATCAATATTGTATCCCAACTGGATACATCGATGACTATTCCCTTTAATGGTGCCAGAGACTCGATAGTTGTAATATACAACTCTTTCAATGACTTCGGATCGTCACTGTTAGTGTGGTGTTGCAGGAGACGATTTAGAATTGTGTCGGCTACATGTCGGGGATTGTTCTACGCGCCAACCAATATGCGCTTACGTAATTTTCTTCTTTAAGATTTATATATCTTATCAATCTTTCTGCCACTCCAGTTACGGTGGTTTTGAGATACCATATTTTCCGTACTGTAGGCATGTTAGTGTCATAGACCATGTATTTGAATAAATCGAAAAATTGCGTCCATTTGAGTAGATCCCCATCGAAATTTGGGATGCTAACTCTAAGCAAGTGCACATCTTCATTGCTTGGTGTGTTAGATCTATCTCTTTCTATTGGGAGAAAAGACTGTATGTCATATCCTCCCTTGACCAGGTCCTCGTATTCTTTATAAACCGAGAAGTGAATTTCTTGGGATTTTTTTTTTCGCGCGAGTCACAACGATTCCCACCTCCCGCCCAACCGACCGAGGGGCGCAGCCGTGTGACGTACGGCACGAAACGCGTTCTAGATAAACGCGTGAGAAAGAAAATAAAGGAAAGTACGAGGAAAATTATATGTTACTAAGATACTACATACGAGCTAATTCTACAAGCAATAGGGTTTTAAGTTTAGGAAGACTATCACTTCCTTTCAATAAAATCAAAGAGGCGGTTGTAATCTGCGCATAAGACCCTAAAGGGTTCATGCACTTCAAACTCCCTCCTACAGTGAACTAAGGGGATTTAAGATTTAGATGTAAGTCGCGGTACGTGGAAATTGAGCTGACCTAGCAGATAGGAGCTCTCCACGTCTCCACGTATTAGCTTATGTAGAAAGATGACGCCAAGCATCGTTCTACGGTTAGCTAGCGAAGGAAGGTTATCCCAGGATTGGCCACGTAGGGCGAACAGCAAAAAATTTTTTGGACGGACTCAATGCGGTTAATATGGACTCCAAAACTGGGACTCCAAACGCAAGAACCATATTCCAAAATGGGCCGAACAAGTGAGGTGAAAAGACTTTTAGTTACATAAGGGGAATCGAATTCCTTCGACCACCTTTTTATAAACCCAAGCACGTCTCTGGCTTTATTAACCATGCAGGAAATATGTTCAGAGAACGAAAGTTTAGGATCAAGGCGGACTCCTAGATCATCAACAAGAATTATTCTTTCCAAAGAGCAATCATTAAGCATATAAGTGGCATACTGGGGAGTGACACGTGAAAATGTCATCAGTTTGCACTTGGAGCTGTTGAGATGTAATAAGTTAGCACGGCACCATGCCTGAAAATTGTTAAGATCCGATTGTAAGTCCAACTGGCCAGAGCTGTCCTTATACTGCAGGCATAGTTTAACATCGTCAGCGTACAAAAGCACACAAGAGTTGGTTAAAACTAGCGGAAGGTCATTGATGAACAATGTAAATAGCAGTGGGCCAAGATGGCTACCTTGTGGGACGCCAGATGTGACACTGAGGAATTTGAAGAGAGCATTTTTAAGCAGAACCTTTTGAGTTCTGTGAGACAAATAACTCAAAATCCATTTAAGCAGATCAACCGGAAACCCAATTAGGTCGAGTTTCCTTACGAGAAGAGAATGGTTAACCTAGTCAAAAGCTTTACTGAAGTCCGTGTAAATCACATCGGTTTGAAGGTTGCGTTGGAAACCTCTAATAACAAATGAGGTAAGTTCCAGAAGATTTGTAGTAGTTGATCTCCGCCTCATAAATCCATGCTGACATGGGGAAATGACGGATCTGCACAAGTGCTCCAAGTGAGGAGTTATTACAAGAGTTTCGGAATAGCCGATAACTTAGAGATGCCCCTATAGTAACGGGCATCCGTTTTGCTACCTATTTTGTGGAGAGGAATAATAAAGGATTCCTTCCAAATAAGGGGAAATTCGGATGTTTCTAAAGATAAGGTAAACAATTTTAGAAGGGGGTTGCACAGAGCTTCCGTGCAATACCTGAGCACGCAGGCCGGTATCCCATCGGGACCCGGTGAATATACTGGCTTAACGCGTTGAAGATCCAGACTTAGGGAGCTTTCGTTTAAGATAGGACTGAAGATTAGGTTTGAACAGGGCATAGAGTAAGGGTAAGTCTGGTTTAAATTGGTTGAGGGAGAATAAGTTGTTTTAAAAAACTCAGCAAATAGATCGCCAATAGCCTGAACTGAGTTTGCTGAAGAGTTATTAAATGAAAGCGAGGAAGGAAACAAATTTGGTTTACGCTTAGTGTTTACAAAATTATAAAACTGTTTTGGATTCTGCGCAAGCTGAACCCTACAACGAGGGTAAATTTAGACCGAGCACTTATATATTCAGATAGAGCCGTATGAGAGCCAGAGAGTTTATATTTAATATAAACCCTAGACTTAACGATTTTTAGGCGTGTCAGCTCTTTACTAAACCAAGGTGGTTTACTAGAGACCAACGGATAGGTCATCGGAATACAAGATAAAAAGAAGGAGTTCATGGTACTGTAAAAAATGTACAAATGCACATGTACAAATTTGACCTTGTAAAAGTCAGCTTTACGAAAACAGCGAACTTTATCGGCTAATCGATCAGACTTATCCTTTACAACAGTGCCCGTATCGATAGTCACATCGAAAGTAGGATGGTAAGGATCTTCAGGCAGCGTCAGTGGAGAGACTCTATTTAAGTTTACACCTGCAGGATCAGAGACAAAGCAAAAATCTAGTAGGCGGTTTAAAGAATTAAAGACATGGTTAACTTGAGACAAAGATAAGTCAAACAAGCCATCTATAAGGTCGTGCTGTGCCGCGGTCTGAACGACATTTGTCACACCATCTGATGACCAACGCGCTCCAGGAATATTGAAGTCACCTAAAGTCACTAGTTGGTCTCTATCTGTAAGTCTATTAGAAACGGCCTGAATTGCCGAAAGGTGTTTCCAATAGATAGGCTCTTCAGCAGATGGAGGGACATAAGAGCATGTAATATATATAAAACTACGTGGAAACGATAGTTTCACACAGATGAACTCACAGTCGGTCAAATCGTCGAGAACCACCAACTCAGAGATAAGGGAAGAGTCAACGGCAATTAAGACTCCACCTCCTCGCTGGGAAAGACGGTCCAATCTATAAATTGTGAACTTACCTGGACAAATTTCGGAGCTGAGTATCTCCGGCTTTAACCAGGTTTCAGTAAACACAATTACCTGGGATGCGAAGGAAAAACTATCAGAGTACAATTTGGCGAGCTTGTTGCGTAAGCCTCTAGTATTCTGATAGGAAAGTAGGAGGGAAGTATTTAGTATTTTGCAGCTGAAGTAGAGGAAATATTCGCACTGGTCTCATTAGTTTGTGCCGGCTTGGGAAGTCGTGCTCCCACAGGCCGTTTTTTCTTTTTTTTTGCCTCGTATTCTTTAACTACGACGTGCTCGGACCAGAAGTCACCAGAGCAAATCGTGTCAAAGAATTTGAGCGGGACACCTATCTTGAAAGATGAGATGTCCCTGGCGTAAGAAAATTTAAACTTTTCCACCCTTATATTTGCTGCTTGTGTTTTGCCGTGTATATAGGCAAGTACATCTTCAGATGCGAGATCAGGGGCAAGCCGCGAAACAAATATTGTTTTCGATGGTGGAAAAGCAGTGAGGGTCTTTGGTAAAGCCAAGTTACAAAAACAACGGCCGGTAATCCGAGCCTTATTTGACCATGGGTATTTTTTATTATGGAAGTCTGCGGTGTCAAGGGTAGGGACACCGCAGCGGACTCCGCAGACTCAACAGATATTACTGGCGGAGCTGTCGGCAATTCCACCCCGGTTACCGAATCTAATAATGTCCCCGATCGCAAAACCCTTGGAGAAAGTATTGCGGTCGGGGGCTGTGCTGAGGGGGTGTGCCAGATCGTGGGTTGCTGGGATTGACACAGTTGCTGCCGACCAGCAGTCGATTTTTTGCGTTTCGGCGACTCGTTTAACAGCTTCAGACTATTAAACTGAGTGTCTAACGCGGAAAACAGATCATTCGCTTCGCGAAACTTGACCATAAATTCTTTAAAACCGCTTCTGGTCTGGCGCATGAAGGCTTTTATTTCCTTCTCAACCTCACGACAGGCCAGACAACAATAATGTAAACCGTATTTAGCGGTACATACATCTGCGACACGGCCCGAAACCTCCGCGCATTTAGCGTGCATGACCGCATCGCAAAGCCAGCAATATAGACAAGGGTCTTTTCCCAAAATTACTTTTTGGCAGCCTTTAATAGCACAGACAATATTTACCGACATTTCACAATCTAATGACCACTGTGCGGGAGAGTGAATCCGTAAATACGGAGAGCAGAAGAGTTAATGAGAGAGAGTAAGAATGAGTAAGAATGAGCGGGATAGCTTGGAACCACTTAGCTGCAGCGCAAAGCAACGGAGCTTAAGCGGGGATAAACGGGATAGGCACAAAAGAGAAACAAGAAAACCGTCTTATCGCAAAACTAAAAGTAATTATTATTACAATTAATTTACACAGAAAGAGCATGCACTCGCGACAGCAAACGGTAAATGATTTTATTTATTTGAGTGAACAAATTTAAAGAAAACCCCGGTGGTTTAAAATGCAAAACAAATACAAATTCGAAGCGCAAAACAAAAACACGACCGTTCGCTATGAAGTGAAAAGACGAAAAAGACCATAGTGATTTTATCAAATCATTGGTTACGGTCTTCCGGTCTCTGAAAATTCTTTCAGAGCCCGTTTGATCGAATCAGCTATCGCATTTTGTCGGCGACATGCCGATATGAGCTTGCTCACTGGCTGCTGTATGCTGGCAGCGTCTGTGTTCCCCTGGGCATGGCTCGTCCCTTGAGCCATTGCGTCGGCTATGACATTTTTGAACTTGTCGTATGATTCATGACAGTCTTTGTAAAAATTTAAATATTCGGAGGTTTTATATTTCTCACTAACATTATTGTCAGTATCCGCAAATCGATTCCATGCTTCATCGCTTGCGACCAACCTTGATTGATAGCGGTTGGGTTGACCTTTCTTTCCGCTGAATCTCTTCTGAAATTGAGGATGATCCTTAAAATCTCTTGACTGATCTGTTCCTAAAAGTCTAACGCCTCTGTGGCTGCTTGCTCCTCCCTGGTAGTCATATTAGGACTTTCAGACCTTTGGGAGTGTTTGATTCGTTTTAATAGCTGGAAACGCTCCTATTCGTAACCGTTTTGTTGTCGAAGAGTTCAACAAGTGTTTAGAAGACTTAGAAGATTTAATTGAAACCTGAGTTTTAGTAAAAAGCTCCGTATGGAGTAGAGCTAAAAGTTTAGTCAGCTAAATCTCCCTATATTTCGACAGCTGACCTGTGTGACCAGATGTTAGGATGTTCATCCAAAACCCTATAAGAAATAATCGCAGCAGCTGTGATTGTTCCGTTAAATATAAAACAAAATTGACTTTAAAAGTGCAACATTCAGATATGGAAGCTTATAACCGTTCAATTAAAGTAGCGTTTGGGCTATGCGCAATTGCTGTGGCGATGGAGGAGGGAGCCTCCACTAAAAGGAAGCGTAGGTCTCCTAAATATTGGGTAAACCCATATTTAAAGGAACGCGGCTCTAAGGGCCCAAGATTATAACCTTTTGCAAGACTCCAACTCAATACCCCAAGCCGCAGTTTTGACAGACCTAAGAGCATGCCGCCGAGATCGTCATCAAGACTTTTGCAAAGAAATAATAAACAATTTAAATGAGTACCTTAATAGCCAAATTGGATATTCCCAAGTTAGTTGGCAAGCCGAGTCCGCAGTTGTTAACATTGATACATAAGATAAAAATAAATAAATACAAATTACAAATTAATTATAAGTTAAATATTTTTTATTTTTCTTGATTTGAATAACCAGCCACTCTTTCCCACGCACTTTTTGAAAAATTTGAGTCGTACTTCTTGTCGTAGTCGTGCTACTTGTAGGTAAGATCCCACAAAATTGTTTCTCCTTTGATTATATTAATTAAATTAATTTTGTCTTCGTTGGAAAAACGGCTCTACGGCTCTTATTTGTGGGACTCGTATCCATTTTCGAAGGGGGCAGTCGAAAGATTAAATATTTTAAACTTTTGACATGCCTAGTCGAAAATTCATCCGAAAATGAATTCCTAACGCTTGTGTTCATTCTAGTATTTTTCGGTATTTATCTTATCCGTGCTCAATACGAACTTGCTAAACGGGCAATCGAAATCGTATAGGCATCCCTTTCACTCTCACAGGGTTTCGAAAATTTAGCTCTACTCCATACGGAGCTAAAGGATTAACATCTTTTTCATAATTTCGCTTTGCTAACTACTTTGAGTGTCTAGGACTGTTTCCAAGAGTTACGGAACTTTTCCAGTCAGGGTCACCAAAATGTAAATATGTGTAAGAAGGCTTAGCTGCCTAACAAAATAGACCAATTGCCTTTGAGTCGTCGCAACTAGCACTAGAACTAGGTGGACTGGGTTGACGTGGGTGGAGAGTAAAATGCCTTTTGAGTTGAAGACGATTACTAACTTTATTTGTAAAAATGTAACGGTATTTATAGCTAAATGTGGTTAACAAATATGCTTATGCTCTCTACTACTGACACCTAACCCAAACAGGCACGTGCTTGGTGCCATAAGGACCACTTGAGCGTTCTGACCGTAGTGCATGAACGTCTATAAAATAAAATAATAATAATTGACCATTGCTATTCTTTTACTGCCACTTTTCCTCTTACCGTGACCACCAGTCGAGTCGATCATATTCATCTGTCAAATTCGTCTGTCGAGAGGATGTGAGTGAGTGTTTTGCAAGAACGTTTCAGGAGTTGCCACACACAAGCACCGATCGGACGCTAGTCATTTTTGTATACACTCGTTTATGATGGGTGGCAGGCAAGGCGGCCCAATAAAGGATAGGTGAAAGCGAACCCCCAAAATAATTTTCTTTGTTTTTTTTTTTTTATGTACCCGGTTTCCCTGCACTGTAAATATATGTATATATATATATTATTTGTTTTTTATACAGTTCTTTATTTCTGACCTCTTTTTTATAGATCAAGAATCGATTGAATCCGATCGCTACACCGATCGACAACGGTTCCGACGGAGAGTCCACACTCACCCTGGTTCCGAATCAAACACCGCCCACCTATGCACCTATCAACTCCATGCCTCCAGGGCCACCGAGAGGGGGGGAGGTAACGGGTGGGTTTCCCCCGGGTCCGCAGTTTTCAGAAAGGCTCACGATTTTCCGAAAAACCTCCATTTTAATGACGATTTTGACTGTTTAAATAGAATAAATTCTTTCACATTTTCGCGCCCAAAGAGCAACTACCAATGAGAACGCACAATAACAATATAAATCAGAGATGGGCACGCCGTGGCTCAATTTCCTCACGCTGCTCAAACCGTTCTTTTTCAGAATTTTGCTGTAAATTTCATAAGAATCGGACGACTATATAGCTGCCATACAAACGATCGGTAAATGTGGAGGAAAATTACATTTTACTCTACATGTAATAATGTAAAACTGTAAAAATTTTATGAATATGATAGTATTTCATATTAATTTAGAAGGGATAGATTATAATTTATACAATTGGAATCTGCAAGGGTATACCAACTTCGGCATGCCGAAGTTAGCTTCCTTTCTTGTTTTTATCATGTTTTTCATTAAACTAATGAAAAATCGCGATTACACGAATATGCTGTTGAATATTTCGAAATTTATTTAGTACATGCTAAAGCCCTTCAAATTTAATCGATTGGACCATTTCTTAATGTTACTATTTAAAAAAAAAAAAAAAAAAACATTTTAGAGAATTTTTAGTTTTTTGGCCGCGGTGGAATTTCCCATATGTATACTTTATAGGGTCGTAAACGACTTCCCTGCGTTGTAAGCTCTTGACTGAAATTATCAAGGGTATAAAAGTAATATTTAGTTTATCTAGTTCAGTTTGTATACAATAACTTATTTACGCACGCGTTGGCAAATTTTATTCTTCCGGTTCTCCAAATACAGACATTAAGAATACAAACAGGCTAAACAAATACATAAATACATAATCAACGTCTAGTATATTAAACAAGGGTTGTTGTAAAACAATTTCGTACTTAAAACCTAATACTAGCTTAAATCATGCCTTCCGCTTGGAACGACTTCAAATGCTCCACTGTTGTTAAAGGAAATAACTAAAATAGCGTACGATTTAAATTACGATGTGCTTTTCGATTACTTGTTTATTATTCGAATTTACGACTCTTAATTTAGCGCTTAAAGGTTTCTTGAACAAAAAGTAAACGAAAATACCGGTATGTTTGAAAATGCTCCCATCTCTCATTATATGCAATTCCTTTTCATAAAACTACAAGCACTTGGCTCCAACAGCTCAAACTCCCATTGTTTTTAATATAATTTAGTGTAGGTTTGATTGTCTTTAGTTTTAACCACTTAAAAACGATTGGAGATAAAGTAGCAAAGAAGGGCAGCAAAAACTACACAGCCTATTGGCAGGACCCGCTGGAGTAGCAATTGCTTGTTGCCAGTTTGCAAGTGCTGTTGTTGATTAAGGCGAAGATTTGATATTTCAGTGCGTAGTTGCATGTTGCTAATCTCCAATTGTTCCAACCTTTCTTTGTATACAATGAGTTCCTCCTCACGCTCCATCTGCAAACTGTTCATAGTTGCGATGTCGTCAATCCAAGTTTCTTCTGCGCCGTCCTGGCCCGATGACATTCGCTGCTGTTTTTCGCTTGGTTTTTCGGATTGATCTTCTAAGGACCGAAGTTTGGCGTTGCACTCAATCTCCAATTCAAGCTGCTTCTTAAGCTGTTTAATCTGTTCTTGCATGGAGTGAATGTCGCCAGTTAGGCTAGCAGTCTTTTCCTTGTACGTATCACATTCCACCTGTAACATTTCGACGGCTTGGTCTGTGGGCAAATCAGGCGAAATACATAAATTATCTTCTTTTTCGTTGCACACAATGGTTTCTTGGCTCTGCAATTTATGAACTGCAGACAGCTGCATCTCACACGTTTCATCTGTACCATTAAGCTGAGTATGCTTCGGCAAATTATGGATAAACTCGTCGCTAGCGGTTTCATCGGCTGCGCCTCGCACAATGCCCACACTAAACTCAGCTGATACAACCGAAGACTGGGATTCATCATCATCGTTATCATTAAATATGGCTCTTAACAATGCGGAGCCACCTTCTCCTTTGTTGAGATCGGAATTCTTTAGCAACGTCAATACGCTAGATTTTCGAATTACTTTATTTTTCAGTTTAACTTCGCTTAGTTTGTCCAAGAAGTCCTTCTTGCCCTATAATGAAAAATCGATTTAAATCAAAGATTATCAAGCAAAAAACTAAAAACTTAACCATTTTCTCCGGCGGCACATCACTATTTTGTTGTTCCTCTTCGGAACTGGTGGCGGGATTATCTTCATTATCTTCGTCACGTTCATCATCATCATCAGGTATAACGGAGTCAAGTTGATCCAAGACGTTCTTCTCCTGTAACTTTTGCTCGCTGTCATGTTCGGCAAGAGCGCGTTGGAGATTTGTAATCTGCAGGCGCAGTTCATCCATTTCACGGTCCTGTGTGACCATCTGTTCCTTCAATTCCCCCAAATTACGCTCTTCCTGTTCTTTAGCCTCTTTCTGCTGACGCAGGGATTCCTGCTTATACTCGATGAACTCTTGCTGTAGCGTTTCTATCCGCGCATCGTAGTCTTGCAATGCCTGCTTCGAAGTGAGAATTTGAGCGCGCAATATTCCGCACTCATTCTCTGTGGTAGCATAGGCCATCTCCATTTTTGAGTACATTTGCATGGCATCACATCGCTCTTGATATACCTTGCGCAGGGCCTCTTTGGCAGTTAACTGGTATGTGCTCTTATCCTCGAGCATTTTAACAATCTGTTCAAAAAAAGGAAAGAATCGTAAAAAAAATCCTTGCTGGATTAAAAGTCTCGCATACATACCTCATTTCGTAATGTATTTTCCGGCACGTTCTTTTCCATCATCTGTAATTTTTTTTCCAAAAGATTTATCTTATGTATCAACTGATCCTCAGTAATCATGCTTTGCCAACACATAGCCGAGTTTTTCCGCGTCGAATCGAGAACACCCTGCAAGCTACTAAGTTTTGCCTTTAGCGTCTTTTCCCGCTGCGCCGCTTCTTGAAGGAACGAGTTCAGGCGCTGGATTTCGTCAAAGCTGATCCGATTGGGCCCAGTCAGTAGTAGCATCTGCTCCGATTCAATCGAAATAGCCTCACGGCCATCAGGTAAAAACAATGTTACACGAGCAATAATGCAACCATGCACCTCCTGTCGCGAATTTTCGATCACCTCAACGCCAAACTTGACGCTGTCGCCATAATGCAGCTCAGCTGGATCATTTCCTAGCTTGTTATCATTAATAAAGGTGCCGTTGCTCGATTTTGTATCTTTAACCCAAAAACGTCCATCAGCCGTATACCAGAGGATTGCGTGGTTTCTAGACAAGACCTTACAATCAAAAATTGCGTTGTTCTCGCTCGCCTTACTCTTGGCAATAAGACGGCCCACCTTGCACTCCTGGTTCGGCTGTAAAAGTATCGATCTCGTCTCGAACTTGTGTGACTTAGCCTCACAATGAAGTACGATTTTTGCCTCTCCTGTACCTGAAGTGGACTCCAAGCCGGTGTCTGTAGGACTAGGCGATATTAGCAAACTACCGCAGTCCTTTGCTGCCGGCGGTTCCCGAATTCCGCCCAGCGAATTGAAAAGACTAGCCGTTGAAGGTACTCCTACTGTTTGTACAACACTGTTTGCATTGTTGGCATTCAGTACAGAGTTCATAGCCATGTGCAGCATTTGCTGAGGCGATGTAGTGCGACGATCGGGACTGCTAGCCTTCTGCAATGTGCTTGTATTAGAGTCACAGCAGAGTTGTATGTTGTTGTTCTCCTGGTTTTCTAACATCGCTTCCTCCTCTTCATTGTTGGTGTCCTCTGACTCCAGCTCGTGCTTTTCTCGCTCCATCAGTTGAAAGAGCTGGTCCGGCTCTAGTTTCTTCACAGTATCCATGTTAGAATTATGCTGCTGATGCTTCTTCCGCTTAACAGTCGTTGACGCTATAGTGGCTGTTCTGGCTAAGTCTGGCGATCCAGCAATGACCCCGTTGTTTAAAGCTGCTGCACTTGTTGTTGGCGAGGCTGGGTTTGGCTTCTCGCTTCCGTCATCCTTTTTGTTCAGCCATTCGTTGCTCACCAAGACCATTACTGCTGATTGTAGCAATTCAGCCGCGCGAGAATAAATGGGAATTTTAAAGTTAGTACTTTTCCGAGAATGTAAAATCAAGGCGTAGTAAAACCAGTCATTTTTAAGCCTAGCCTTTTGTAACTTATATAACAAGAGTGCTCGTAAAAAACACAACGGTACGTTTTATTGGCTGCAGAAAAATGTCGTTGTTCTTTTAAAAAAAATGGATTTTTTTTTATCCTGATAATAATTAAGCAAGCTATAATGTGAATGCGGTGGAAAACCGACGTGCATAAGTTTGCGTTGCATTGGTGAATGTGGAAAGCTATTCGAAAAGTGTTCATCAAAGCATCTAGCCTTTCGCATTATAACTGTAACAGATTAAAATGTGTACATACATATGGATATATGGGCGATGGGCTGCAACTAACCACCTCCCTTACACACCGCCATTTCATAGTACCAGAATGACAGACGCTGGACTTAAATGCACAACGAGGGTCAGATATGAGAGCTGCTTAGACCGACAACTTTTAACTTTAAAATAACGATGAAGCTGACGCCTTTTTGTGTAAGTAAAAATAAGAGCGCAGAAAAAAGAACTACATATTTATATGAATGAAAATATGTATGTACATACAAGTATATCACTTTTTGGTCCCCTAATATTTTTTATGGATAACGGCCGTTAAAAACATTTTCAAATCCTTATGCTTCTCAGTACTCACCTTGAATTTAATGTATGATGTACTTTGCAACCTTTATGGCTTCTGCAACTAAGAAGCTCGTCGAATTTCTTTTATTTTCGTTGTCGATTTAATTGTTTTCAGTTCTCCAACTCTATACTAACGACAGGAGTACTACGCACGAAGGGACAGTTTGTGAGTTCTTCAAAAACCAGGTTAGTAATGTACATATATTGCATAGTTTGCTAAGATATATATATTTATATATACCTATAAACAAATATTTTTCATAAGAAAATGTTTTAAACTAGAAATTAGCATGCGTATAAGAAACAAAAGTGGCTGTGAGTTTATCGTGTAGAGACCGCTTAGCTATCTTAACTAGAGCTCGGTTGGCCACTCACGGTATATAGAATATTTGAGTTTGCGAATTACTATCGAGTTACACTGCGGGCCTTATACTGTCATCCCACTGAGTTCATCCGTGTGAAAAGTTGGGATTTTCGACAAATGTGAAACATCTATTCCCACAGAACTACATCCATTCTACCATCCATTTCTCAATCCGATGGCAGTTGAACAACAGCTGTTACTCATGCAACACGTAAACAAACATGGCTGAAGTTTCTTCTTCATCGGATCTTAAATAAATAGCTCATTAAATTTTTTTTAACTTTTTAACGACAGAAGAACCGCAGATTGTTCCAGTTTTTATTTGCACTTAATTTAGATGAATGACGAGGAGTTGGAGGTTTTCCAATGATTTTCTCTATCATAGAGCAAATGCCCCACAGTGTGTGCATGGCCGTGAAGGCGCACAACAAATTAAAATAAAGTATAAATAGTTTTATATAATCAGGCCTGCTCCGGTTCTCGAAATTGGTTTTCGATTTCGATTTGGCCAAAAGCTTTCGATTTCGATTTTAGCTGCTCCGGTTCTCGAGCACTTTTTGGTATCGTTTTGTTATCGGAATGTTTAATATTTTTTGTTGCTTAAAAAGCTGGCGTTGTTGGTTTAAATTGTTGGCAGAATGCTAAAAAGTGTTTAAGCTGTTAAATTATTTGTCTTAGGAGCCAAATAAGGTCGGCAATTGCTTATTTAATTCATTTATTTACATGAAGAGGCTGCCAGCTTGCATGCAGTTTCATTTCCATTGGTCTCAATTAAATTTAAACAGCTCTTTTATCATTTACTTTATAAAATTAGCTAGATTTATTAAATAAAACATTATTGAACCTTCATTGTATAATATTTTTGCAAAGGTTTGCATTTAATAAGTATTTATAGCTGAGTGTTTCTTAACGACTTGTTCCGCCAACTGTCTGGCAACCTTAGCAACCAAATCGAAATGCCTTGTTGCCGACGGCAAAATTTGTGTTGTCAAATCTGAGGTGGGGTCAGAAATAAATTTTTTATAAAATAACTACGTGCCAGAATGATCTTGTGGTGATGTGGAACAAACATCAATAGACCACTGAGCATACTATTTTTTTCCCTTAGCAAATAACATCTGATTTGATAAGAAAAAAGGCATTTACTTTTCATTTCGGCCA